>OZ030008.1:58415000-58495000 GCA_964023405.1 Apodemus agrarius | reverse complement strand
CATACACCAGATCTAGTAGGACAGAAAGATGTCTCCTTTGTCCTGGAGACTGGGTCCATGATCCAGTCTGATCCCCCCTATGTCTCTCTAAATGCCCTGGCTCCAGAACAGAACAGATCCCGTCACTATCATCAATCAGGTCCAAGTTTCAGATAAATGTTGGCAATCAATTTTAAAGCTTTGTTTTCTTTCTCTCTTTCCCTTTTTCTTTCTTTCTCTTTTTCTTTCTTTCTTTCTTTCTTTCTTTCTTTCTTTCTTCCTTCCTTCCTTCCTTCTTCCCTCCCTCCTTTCCTCCCTCCCTCCCTTCCTTTCTATTTATTTATACTTTATTTACATTTCAAGTATTATCCCCTTATCTGGTTCCCCCCTCCCAGAAACCCGCTGGGTCCCCTCTTCTTATCCCTCTCACCCTGCTTCTATTAGGGTGTTCTTCTACCCACCCACTCCTGCCTCCCTGCCCTTGATTCCCCTACACTGGGGCATCTTTTGAACCTTCATAGGACCAAGGACCTCTCCTCCTCTTGGTTCCGACAAGGCAATCCTCTGTTACATATTCAGCTGGAGCCATGTGTACTCCTTGGTTGGTGGCTTAGTCCCTGGGAGCTCTGGGGGAGTCTGGTTGGTTGATATTGCTGTTTTTCCTATGAGGTTGCAAACCCCTTTAGCTCCTTCAGTCCTTTCTCTAACTCCCCCATTGGGGACCCAGCTCTCAGTGCAATGGCTGGCTGCAAGCATCTGACTCTGTGTTTGTATGGCTCTGGCAGGGCCTCTCTCAGGAGACAGCTATATCAGGCTCTTTTCAGCAAGCATTTCTTAGTGTCCACAATAGCGTCGGAGTTTTGTGACTGTATCTGGGATGAATCCCCAGGTGGAACAGTCTCTGGATGGCCTTTCTTTCAGTCTCTGCTCTGCACTTTGTCTCCATATTTGCTCCTGTGAGTATTTTGTTCCCTTTTTTTCTCCCTTCCTTCCTTCCTTCCTTCCTTCCTTCTTTCTTTCTTTCTTTCTTTCTTTCTTTCTTTCTTTCTTTCTTTTTTCCAAGACAGGGTTTCTCTGTGTAGCTCCAGCTGTCCTCGAAATTACTCTGTAGACCAGGCTGGCCTCGAACTCAGAAATCCACCTGCCTCTGCCTCCCAAGTGCTGGGATTAAAGGTGTGCACCACCACCACCCACCTTTGTTTCCTTTTCTAAGAAGGACCGAAGCACCCACACTTTGGTCTTACTTCTTGAAGATTCATGTGGTCTGTGAATGGTATCTTGGGTATTCAGAGCTTTTGGGCTAATATCCACTTATCAGTGAGTGCATACTATGTGTGTTCTTTTGTGATTGGGTCACCTCACTCAGTTCCATCCCTTTGCCTAAGAATATCATGAAGTCATTGTTTTTAAAAGCTGAGTAGTACTCCATTGTGTAAATGTACCACATTTTCTGTATCCATTCCTCTGTTGAAGGACATCTGGGTTCTTTCCAGCTTCTGGCTGTTATAAATAAGGTTGCTATGAACATAGTGGAGCATGTGTCCTTGTTCTATGTTGGAGACTCTTTTGGGTATATGCCCAGGTATATAGCTGGGTCCTCAGGTAGTACTATGTCCCAGTTTCTGAGGAACCTCCAGACTGATTTCCAGAGTGGTTGTACCAGCTTGCAATCCCAAGTCTTTGTTTTCAATTTGCAAAGTTGTAACAGTTACAGCCTGGGCTCCCTGAGGCCTTTCAAGCCATTGCATACACAATAAATAAAGACATAAATGCAAATACATTTATCTTGGAATAGTAATGGATATTCTTACTCTCTTTTTGTGGATAGTGCAGGCATGGTCCTGGGAATCTTTTCATTAAATATTCTTTTACACAACTACTGTTCTGCTGTCCTGGAGTCTCCAGTCTCCTAACGTTTCACAGGAAAAGAGCCAATGAAGACAATTTGTCAAGTAAATATTTTGGGTGTGTTTTTGAGGCTGCTCTGAACATTAGCACATAGTGCAAGGTACTAGCCTTAAACTCATGGTGATCCTCCTGCATTAGCTTCTTGAAAACTGAGATTACAGGTATGTGCCACTGAAAATACGATTTTTAAAATATTTTATGTTCAATAAATTTTATTTGCAGTTCCAGAATTAATCAAAAATTCTACTCCTAAGAATAAGTGTTCTTCACCAATAGCTTATGCTCTAAGATCAAGAATTGACAAACGGGACCTCATAAAATTACAAAGTTTCTGTAAGGCAAAGGACACTTTCAGAAGGACAAAACAGCAACCAACAAATTGGGAAAAGGTCTTCACCAACCCCACATCTGACAGAGGGCTAATATCCAATATATACAAAGAACTCAAGAAGTTAGACCCCAAAGAACCAAAAAACCCTATCAAAAAATGGGGTAGAGAGGTAAACAAAGATTTTTCACCAGAAGAAATTCGGATGGCTGAGAAACACCTTAAGAGATGTTCAACATCATTAGTCATCAGGGAAATGCAAATGAAAACAACCCTTAGATTTCACCTCACACCAGCCAGAATGTCTAAGGTTAAAAACTCAAGAGACAACAGGTGCTGGCGAGGATGTGGAGAAAGAGGAAAACTCCTACACCATTGCAAGATGGTACAACCACTCTGGAAATCAGTCTGGCAGTTCCTCAGAAAATTGGACATGACACTTCCAGAGGATCCTGTCAGACCACTCCTGGACATATACCCAAAGGATTCCCCTGCATACAATAAAGACACATGCTCCACTATATTCATAGCAGCCTTGTTTATAATAGCCAGAATTTGGAAGGAGCCCAGATGTCCCTCAAAGGAGGAATGGATACAGAAAATGTGGTCTATTTATACAATGGAATACTACTCAGCAATTAAAAATAATGAATTCATGCAATTTGTAGACAAATGGTTGGATCTGGAAAATATCATCCTAAGTGAGTTAACCCAATCAAAAAAGAATACACATGAAATGCAATCACTGATAAGTGGATATTAATGAGCCCAGAAGCTTTGATTACTCAAGGCACAATTAGCAAATCAAGATTCCCAAGAAGAAGGAAGGAGAGGACCCTGGTCCTGAAAAGACTGGATCCAGTTTTGTAGGAGAGTACCAGAACAGAGAAATGGTGGGGGAGGGATTTGGAAGTGTGGGGTTAGAGGACTTATGGGACATATGGTGAGGGGGAACTGGGAAAGGGGAAAGAATTTGGAATGTAAACAAAGAATATAGAAAAAAAGAAACTTCTAAAAAAAGAATAAGTGTTCTTTCTATATATTTGTTTTTTCTGATGTTGGGGATAAAAGCAAGGGTCTTGAGCCCACTAAGTAAGCACTCTATCACTGGTCCACATCCCTGAATAATCCTTTCAGATTGCCCTTTTGCTTTTTTTAAAAAATATATATACTTGTTTACTTTCTATTGCCCTAATAAAGCATCATGACTAAGAGCAACTGGGGGAGGAAAAGGGCTTGTTTCATATTTCAGCTTACACAGTGGACTGAACCCAGAAGCAGGAACTGAAAGGAAGGTCACGGAGAGACACCACTTCCTGTCTTGGTTTCATAGTTCACTGAGACTACTCTCTTACATAATTAAGAACTATTTGATATAGATTGCTTTTGGTAAGACGACCATTTTCACTATGTTAGTCCTACTGATCCATGAGCATGGGAGATCTTTGCATCTTCTGATATCTTCCTCAATTTCTTTCTTCAGCAACACAATTAATGATACTCTGTTATGCTTGCAGACTGAGGTTTAGCATGCCTGTCTTATAACAGGCTTCACCTCGCAGCTGACTCAGACAATTGCAGAGACCCACAGCCAAACAGGATGGAAGATTCCTGGGGACCCTAATGGAAGAGTTGGGGGGAGGATTAAGGGCTCTAAAAGGGGTTGGAACTCCAGGGAGACCAACAGAGTCAACTACCCTGGACCCTTGGAGCTCTCAGAGTCTGAATCACCCACCAAAGAGCATACATAGCCTAGACTGAGGCCTCCCTGCACATATATAGCACGTGTACAGCTTGGTCTTCATGTGGACCCTGAGCAACTGGAGCAGGGTCTATCCCAAAAGCTGTTGCCTGCACGTGGATATATTCTAGCTGGGCTGCCTTGTCTAGCCTCTGTGGGAGAGGATTAGTCTAGTCTCCCAGAGACTTGATGTGCCAGGATGAGGGGCATACCTGAGGGGGGAACACTTTCTCAGAGGGAAAGGGTATGGGGGGATGGTGGGTGGGATTGTGGGAGGGGGTGACCAGTAGTGAGGGCAGTGATCAGATGCAAAGTGAATTATACAAAGAAGAACTACTTGCTCAGAAGTTTCACCATCCTCCTTGAGGTGGAGCCTCCCATTTCGATTATTGTTCAAGAAAGTGACTCAGGGACTGGAGAGATGGCTCAGTAGTTAAGAACACTGACTGCTCTTCCAAAGGTCCTGAGTTCAAATCCCAGTAACCACATGGTGGCTCACAACCATCAGTAATGAAATCTGACAACCTCTTCTGGAATGTCTGAAGACAGCTAAAGTATACTTACATATAATAATAAATAAATCTTAAAAAAAAAGAAAGTGACTCAGACTTGCACACAGACCCCATGATGGAGGCATTTGCTCAAATGAGATTCCTCTTCTCAGAGGACTCTTGGTCATGGCAAGTAGACTAAAAACTAACCATCACAATAAACTTTTTTCTTCTAGAGTATAATACAAGATGACACGACAAACAGCAAGCCTAGAAAGGAATACAAATGATACCACATGACCGTTCATGAATCCCTCAGGCAGCAGCAGAAGGCAGTACATGAGTACTGGACCGCAGCCCAAAGGCTGAAATCAGAGCAAGGGGGATCTTGAGTTGGGTCATAAAGAATAAGTGATATCAGAGTAGGAAGGGAAATGGTAGGGATGGGGCCCGAGGCAGGGTGAGCAGTGAAGTCCGGGTCAGCATCGAGAACTCTGGGCTCACGCAGTATTGTCATTTGCTCTCTGGATGACTTCCACAAATTACTCCACCTCCTTGCTGGGACTAGAACTGCCATAACAATAGGTACCTTCCTAGAAATTCACGGATAGGAATAAGTGAGAAAACAATAAGCAAAGGAGGGGAGCAGTTCCCGGAAGGAGACCGAAGAGTCCAGCCTAAGTAAAAAGAGAAGAAAGCGATCAGTACTCACATCTTTGCACTGAGAGAGGCTACTGAAGTAATGCTTTTGGAAGGACATTTCACTGTTATTATTTCCTTCATATTCATTGTAATTTAATGTCTCCAATTAACTTTCTAAAATTATGTGTGTGGGTGTAGGGATTTGTGTGTGTGTAAGTCAGAAAGTGTGTTCTTTCTTTAACCTAGGTGAGTCACAGGGATTGCACTTGGGTCATCAGACTTGGTGGCCAGAACCTTTATCCACTGAGTCAACTTCGCCAGTAATCTTACAGGTACAGCTGGTGACATCACTTCCATTATACAGAAGTGGAGATCGAGGCTCAAAGAAGTTAAATAGTCTCCTCATAGGTGTTAGGGCATTCTGCCCACAGAGTTTCATAATTTAAATCTTTGCATTTGTGTATTAATAGTAAAACAATAAACCAAACAAACCTAAGCTCTGAGATGCTTAAGAGCAGATAGTTTGGCCAAGGTGTACATCCTGATAACTTGGTTTTCAAACAGAAGTAGATTTTCACCAGTGGGATGAAGTTAGAACACACAGTGGGAAGGTCAGGAGTTGGTCAATCAAAAACAATATTCTCAGACTTTGTCCCCCTTACAGTCTAGTCATGCAAATGGTTAGCCAACTCCAAATCAATAAGGGACTAATTAAAATTAAATAAGGAATACTTGAAGTCAATTTTCTAGGATCACAACTCAACTGAAGTTTTTCAAGAAGTGTAACTTTTGGGAACAAAGATCTTAAACTCCCATAAGATGGTCCAGAAGGTCCTTGACACCGAATCTCTAGAACCGACGAATATGCTCACAGTCCCGCCCTACCAAGCCTCATCCACCCCATCACAAGCAAGAGACAGGAAGGACAACACGGTCCAGCACCACAGAGTCACAGTGGCTCCTCAGGAGTTGCTGTATTCTCACTCATCTTTCTGTCCTCTATATTCAGACTGACTTGAGAACTCTATGTAGACCAGGTATTGAACTCTAGTGATCATCTTGCTTCTGCCTCTTAAGTGCTGAGATTGCACGTGTGAGCCACCACACTTTGCTGGAGAAATGAATCTCCAGTTGCTTCCCATAGCATTTCATTCCATGTCTCCTTTTACACAAGCTCTTTGGAAGCCCCAGGGAGAGCATAGGAGGGTCACATGTCTAGAATTCCCTCAAGACCAGATGAAGAAAATGCTGTAGGGTTGAGAGAACCCCAGAAACAAGCAGGACAAAAGGAAGAAAGAAGATGAACAGTTTTGTTCAAAAGGAAGAAAGAAGTTGAGACAAAGAGGGGAGTTTCAGTTTTCACCATGTCTCCCAGGCTGGCCTTGAACTCTCCTGGGCTCTACCATGGCTAGCAGGTGTAAGTCCAGGTTTTTGCAACATCAGTGGTATGTATGGGAGATGAGGGTGGGAGAGATGGATACACACTGTGTTTACTGAGTTGTGTGACAGTTTTACTGTGGGTCTGAGTGTGTGACATCTCTGTGACATGGCTACCAGGCATCTGCAGCTTGATGGCCTGTGTTATCTCAGCCAGTGTCCACACCCATTGGTAATAGTCCTTTTGGGTGGTGCTTATGTAACTGGAACATCATCTTCTTGGAATCAGGAAGATTCCTAAACTTGTTCTCTTCTTCCATCAATGACTAAGTAGTGTACAGCACATCCACTTAACAGTTGCTTGGCCAAAGATAAGAAAGCTGGACTTTCAGTTGGTTGTTTCTTTCTCTTTCCTCTATATATAATTCTCCCATTTTAAATAAATGTTCTGGATTTTTCTCCACAGATTGGAAGATGACATGATACTACCATTGTGTCACCACCACAGATCCACCCTTAGACCTGAAGAAGGAGCCAGTAACATTATGGAGACTCAAATGTACCAGAGAGCTCCAGATGTCTAATGCAACTTCACCCCTTTCCTTTAGGAGAGCCCTCAAATCCTTCTGTCTTTCTCATCCAGTAAGGAGGTACCTAAGTTCCTGGGCACAGCATTCCAGGAGGCACCCCATAGAGGCCCCAGTGATGGATATGTTGGCTGGTTAGCCTGTGTTTTTCCTGTTACTGGGCTGTTACTGAGAGGTTTTGTCTGTTTAAGAAATGACCGACAGCTTCATGAAAGTGGCTGGGACTTCTCTGGAGGTTAAATGGGGGCAGGGATGAGGTTGTGTGTGTGTGTGTGTGTGTGTGTGTGTGTGTGTGTGTGTGTGTGTTTTACCTGGGTGGCATCCCAGAACCGCTCTGGGGGGGCATAAGCTTGGATAAATGCTCTGTTAATTCTGTCTTGCAATATTCTGTACATTTGGACAGGAGGCCCATGTTTTCATTGTATATACTAGGACCTGGAAGATTATGTAGCTACTCCTGGACAGGAAGTGCTCTTTTGTGGAAATGAATCTTAGGGTAGAAGAATAATAAGAAACAAACAAGGGCCTCGAGAGATGGATTGGCAGTTAAGAGCATTTACTGCTCTTCCAGAGGACCTGAATTCCATTCCCAGTGTCCACCCCGGGAGGCTCACAACTGCCTCCTTTTAACTCTAACTCTAGGGCATCAATCAAAATTCAAGAATCTTCTACCTCAGTAAAATTTCTAAGAGTCCAGTGGTGTGGGGCAGGCAAAGCTGTTTCTTGAAGCCGGCCATAAGTGGCGCATGCCTGTAATCGCAGTACTCGGGAGGCAGAGGCAGGTGGAGTTTGAGGCCAGCCTGCTCTACAGAGTGAGTTCCAGGACAGCCAGGACTACCCAGAGAAATCCTGTCTCGAAAAACAAAAACAAAACAAAACAAAACAAAAGCTGTTTTTTATAGGTTGAATGATTAGCTGCTGACCTAGTTCCTCTCATCACCAAGAAGAAGTGGAATGTCTCGTGGGCCTACTTGGATTTGACAGAATAGGATACACCAAACTCACATGAGAAGAGAAAGGAAAGGGAAGCTACTTGAGAGAGCCGAGCAGAGAGAGAATAGAGACATATTACTGGGACAGATGTACAGAGACAGGTAACAGAGGGAGATCAAGCTAGACACAGGTGAAGTCAGATGAGACAGAGATTGAGAGGGAGCCAGAAGATTAGAACAGATTGCTAAAAGTTACTATAAGGCCAAGCAGAGCAATTCAGGAGAAGGAGAGAGAGAGAGAGAGAGAGAGAGAGAGAGAGAGAGAGAGAGAGAGAGAGAGAGAGAGAGAGAGAGAGAGAGAGAGACATTGAATCAGTCAGCTTGGAGAGTAGCTAGGGAGCGTTCAGAAAGAACTAGAAAGGAGTGAAATTCGGCAGCGAGTCTCAGAGGCTGAAGATATTCTTGGCCTAGATTAGATTGTACAGATGTTAGAAGCTTCCAGGACTAGGCCTAGGTTAGCAGACTGAGGCAGTAAGCCTCAGATGACAATTACATCAGGTAAATAAAATGTACATTTCAGGCTTTCTAAAATATTAATAATTTTATTTTTTGAGAATTTCATAAGGTATATTTTGATCATATTCTTTCACCAACTTCTTGTTCTTTCTGAAAAATAAAACAAAGTGAAATAAACTCATGGCATCCAATTTATGTTTGCAGATGACTTCTAAGCACAAGGCTTGTCCCGGAACATGCCGATAGACCCACTGCCACCTCGTTCATGAAGACAGAGTCTCCTCTCTCCCAGAAACTATCATTATGAGTAGTTTCTTGGTTAGAGATGGGACTTTATGTCCACTGGTCTCTTTCATGATGGGATTTTGTCTGCCTTAAGCTTGGCAAGTCTGTGTATTCTGTCACAGCCTCTGAGTTCTTATGCACATATGCCCTATGGTGTCTAGAAAACTGCTTCCCTGAAGTCATCCACTGGCTCTGGCTCTTACAGCCTGTCTTTCTAACTCTTCCACATAGATTCTTGAGCTTTAAAGGGATGGTGTGATGTATATGTCTTAAAGGGATGGTGTGATATATATGTCTCGTTTAGGGCTGAGCAATACAAAGCCTCCCAGTCTCTGTATATGGACCAGTTGTGGATCTCTGTGTTAATTACCATCTACCACAGGACGTTTGCACTTACCTATGAGTACAGCGATATAACCCTAGGAGCCAAGTTGCTGCTGTGTTCATTTATCAGAATAATAGTGGTAGGTTTTCCTCTATGGACCATTCCTACTCAAACTTAGATTTTTTGACCTTATTGACAGTGTCAGTTATGGGTTCTATCTAATTGAGTTGGGTTTAAATCCAGCTTAAAGAGTTATTACTCCTGTAGGCAGGTCATTACTCTGGCTGGCAGGACCCTTAGTTAGGTGAGGTTGATGATCTTCTCCTCCAGTTGCAGGCATAACAACTTCCAGAATATGAACACTAGACAGTAGGAGTGAATCATCAATTTATACCATTTATATTTCATCATGTTCTACGATATAGGTATCAGGTGCTTTCAGCAATAGGGTTTTATCATCAAGTTGTAGGGGACAACAACAAAGAGCATCGGCACTAGCCTGTGATGTTTGGGGAGGGTTCTATGGGAACCCACTGGCCAACAACTCTAAAAGATGTAACCTAGTCCAGTACTGGATCTATTGGAGCTGGGATTACAGGTGAATGTTGGTCAATGGACGTGGATGCTAAGGACTTAACTCTTGTCCTCTTCAGGAGCAGCAAATGCTCTTACTCACCGAGCCATCTCTCCCACACCCCCTTTTTACCATTTTGTGTAGCATTGAGATAATATCAGTGGTTAAGTGTTGCAAATGTGTATTAATCATATTCAGGTTATGGGACACTAAGAAACTAAATGTTCCCTAAGCAACTTTGCTACTTATTGTGGAAGAAAAAAAATAATGTGCTTACAGTTTTATGTGGGATGGTTATATCATGAGAGGCAGAATTATTATTTTATTATAGTTTTTATTTGGGAATTTAGCATGACATAAAGACAGGTGAGTAGGTATCAAGCTGACAAGGGGCGGGCTTCTGATGGTTAATTGTGGGTGTCAACTTGACTGGATGTGGAATCAACTTTATTTTTTAAGGCAAGAAGCTAGGCACATATGGGAGGAACTTTCTTGACCAGATTATTTGAAGAGGGAAGAGCCATTGTTAATGGTGGCAGCCCTTTTCAGTAGCATCCCAGATATAAGACAGAAGGAGCCTGGAGAGACTGACTGTTCAGTGGTCAAGAGCACTGGCTATCTTCCAGAGGACCCAAGTTCTTTTCCCAGCTCCCATATCAGAGCTCACAACCATTTATAATTCCAGTTTCAGGTGATCTGACACCTGTGACTTTTGTGGAAACCAGGCACATACACATTCTTTAGTGAGTTTTACTTCCAGGTTGTGGTTATTTTTTTCCTGTTAGTTAAGGAAGGTTTGTGTAATCCAAGTCCAATGGGCAAACCTTGGTTCATAGCCCCCAAAGTTAATTTTATGATTCATAGTCACGTGTATCTGACCCAACCTCCCATCTCAACTCATCAGGGAGAAGCAAGGTCTACGTGGCAATCATCCAAGGTTGAAAGTACTTCCCAAAGCAGACAGCACAGCAATGGCTTGACTCACATAAACTTTAGCACTGCCTCCTTAATCGTGGTGTTCCCAGAAGCAAAATAGATTGGGTGTCAACTAAGTTTTTTAAGCAAAGGATCTTCAGAGAAGGGAAAGAAAAGTTACATTGAATTACCGTAATAGAGAATCAAGGTCTCCTCAACGAATTTTCAGTCTTGAGTCAGTTACAGATATAGATCCCATCAGATGAGTGAGAGATCAGGTCCCCTTGAGGCAGAACCTCTCTCAATACCAGAAAATTTCCCTGTGACTCTTTCTTATTCCCTCAGGAACCTAGAACTTTTATAAGGTTAATGTCACATTGGAGAAAAGGAAGTGGTCAGATCAGACCTCCTCTGGCCCAGGAGACACTGCTCCTGAATTGACATTGATTTCAGAAGCTCACAGGTAGCATTGTGCTCAGAATCAAGAAGGACTTATGGGAGTTAGGCCATTGAGTTTTAGCCAAAGTCTGACTCACACTGGATCTAGTGGCTCCCTATATTTATCCTGTACTTATTTCCCTAGTCCCAGAATGCATAGTTGGAAGGGAGGCAGTTAAATGTTGACAGAATCCCCAAATTGGTAACCTGATCTGTGGTTGGAAATGACAAATACAAATAAATAGAGATGCCCCCATCAGGGAAAATACTGAGTCAAAACTGGTGTACAAAGCCCAGAGGATTACAGAAGTAGGTGTCACCATCAAGAACTTGGAAGATGCAGGGTGATGGTCCCCACCACATCTCCTACTATCCCGTGCAAAAGCCACAGGAATCATAGAGAATGACAGGTGTTTATCACAAACTTAATTAAGCAGTGACTCTAATTGCCACTGCCTTACCAGATGTGGCTTCTTTCTCTCAGTATACTAGCATATCTCCTGGCACTTGGTATTGGAATATTGATCTAGAAAGTGTTTTTTTCCCCCTTGGTACTTTTTTTTTTACTTCAAGAGTTCACTAAATTACCAGGCTACTAGTGACTTAGTTTGCAATAATCTTGATCACTAGTCTCTTCCACATTAATCTTGATCACTAGTCTCTTCCACAGTGCTCACAGGGGTCCATTTTACTGAGGTCACATTATATCTATTAGACTAAGAGAGCGGGGAGTAGCCCTCACATTGGACTTGTTGGTATCGCATATGTCTATCAGATGATGGGAAAGAACCTGCACAAAATACAAGAATCTTCTACATCAGTGGAATTTCTCAGAGCCCAGTGTTGTGGGGCAGGTAGAGGTGTTTCTTAGAATGTGAATCGTAAGCTGTTGCATTTGCCCCCACTCACCACCTAGAAAGAAGCATGCTGCCGACTGACTGTGTTTGGATTTGGAGGAAGTCTGTTCCTCAGTTGGGTGTGTTACTCCAGCATGTATTTCAAGTGTCTCAAAAGGCTACTAGTTTTGCATAGTTTCTTGGAATAAGAGAAGGTTTATTCACAGGTCCAGGTTGTTGTGCAGGCTACTAGGCCAATTGTGCTGCATGACTAGCAGACCCAATGGTACTTGAGGTTTCAGTGGCAGATAGGGGGACTATCTGAAGTCTTTTGCAGGCCCTTCCCTGTAGGTGAATCCCATTGGATGCTTTTGAATTTTGCCAAAAGGCCCTACTGTAATCTGTTGTTCTCCCTTTGAGGAACAGCTCTTGACCTGCCATGAGACTTCATTAGTGGAAACTGAGCATTTGAAAATGATCTACAAAATGATCTCTCTCTCTCTCTCTCTCTCTCTCTCTCTCTCTCTCTCTCTCATTGGATCTAAGCAGGTTCTTGAGGAACAATGAAGTTACATGACAAATTTGGCCAAAGCCTGTGTAGTCCTGTTAATGCCTTCTGTCCCCAAGGGTTCACCTTAGGCCTTTTTTGGATATGCTCTATGATTGATTGACCAAGACACAGAAGGCTAAGAACTGCTTTATAGATGGTTCTGAATACTATGCAGGGTCCACCCAGAAGTGTATATCTGTAGCATCACTATCCCATTCTGGAGCAGACATGAAGGACACTGGGGAAGGGAAATTTTCATAATGTTTAGTGCTTTGGGAAGTATACATGATCATCATCATGCAATATGCTTGGAATAAAAATGATTAGATGTGGTATTATATGCTGATGTTTATATACTGTTATAGGTAATGATTTGGCAGGATAGTCAGATAGACTTGGATATATGATTGGAAAATTGGAGTGAACAACATTTAGGGAAGGAGTATGTGGGCAGACCACCCCCAATTATGAAGATATCTCATATAGTTGCTCACCAACCTAACATCAGCAGAGAATTTTAAAAGGCAAATATATAAGTTGTCTGTTATATGAATACTGATCCATCTCTTACTCCCTCCTCATTAGTGGCTCATGGGACACATGAACATAATTGTCATGGTGGCACAGACGGAAGGTGTTCAACATGGGTTCAATAGCATGGACGTCTTTTCACCAAGACAGACCTGGTGCAGTTGCTGCTCAGTGTTAAATCTGACAACAACAGAGACTAACTCTGTGTTCCTGATATCACGCCATTCTGCAGCATGACCAGCCAGAAGCTAGGTGACAGGTGGATGACATCAGTTTGCTTCTATGGGTAAAAATGCCAGTGATTTGTTCCTACTGGAAAAGATACTTCTTCTGCCAATGGCTTTGCCTTTCCTGGAGGTCAGTGATTCAGTGAAAGTATCAGTTTTGGATTAATAAGTCCTTCTATAGTATTCCATGTATTGTTTCTGACTAAAGAACTCACTTTATATATAAAGAAGTATGATGATGGGAGTATTAGTTACACTTCTATTGCTGTGATAAAATACTATAAACAAAAGTAACTTAAAAGAAAGTTTATTTTTACTTATGGTTGCAGAGAGCTACATCCATAATGGCAGGGTTGTCATGGCATCAGATAGGCATGGCAGCAGGAGTAGGGAGCTGGGAGCTCATATCTCAATAATTCACAGGAAGCAGAGAGAAACGGGAAGTTGGGTGAGGCTGTAAGTCCTCAAATACCATGCCTGAGGTGCACTTCCTTTGGTAAGGCTGTACCTAAACATTCTAGCATTATTGTTGGTCAACTGTTGACCATTGTTCAAAAGCACAAGCCTATAAGGAACATCTCTCATTCAAACTGCCATGTTCTCTGTCATCTTGAAGCATCTGACTTCAATAAATGGTAGAATGGCCTTTTAAAAGACATAGATACAGCATAGGAAAACAAATAGGAGTAGAAACTATATTGAGGTAACTGAACCTCAGTTATGCATCAAGGTGGATCCTGTCTTCTAGCCTTTACACATGTACATTTACGTGAAAGTAACTGTGTGGATCCCAGGAAACTAGAAAGGAGCCCATGCTAAGGGGGAAACGGAATCCTTAGTGGAAGTAGACTGTCTGGTATGAAACTGGAAAGGGGAATGCTGGGAGTGGAGAGATGGGAGGAGGTGTGGCCGAACACAGAGGAAAGGGGTCAACCCACACCAGGATGCTTGAAAACACCACAAGGAAACATAAGTCTCGATAGGGAAACAAAACTAAAATAAGTAGTTTAAATAGAGGTACCTCGTGTAGGTAGAAAAAGCTGTTAAATAACCCTGAGTCACTAAAACCTGTGTCAGGGACGATACCTCCCTATGGGTTGTTAGTCAGTGGGTCTCATGGGAGACCTCTGCTGTTGTTCACTCACCAGGGCCAGGTAGTAAAACCAGAGTGCTGAAGATGCCCCATTTCTTGATCACAAGACATAGAAAATCAAGCTACAGCTTGGCTGGAAATCTCTTCCTTGCTGGCTATCTCCCCCAAAGCCAGAAGGTGCTACGCGGCTCTTGGGGGAGAATTGTTATTGGAATTCTTACTTAGCTGTGAACCCTGTGTGTAGCAATACTGACAGGCCAGAAAAGAAAAACCCACCAGTACAATAGTGGTTGGGGTTACCCAACTGCTATCTGGTTAGGTTTTATATCAACCACCAGGAAAGAGTTCACAGTCAAAAAGCCTGTGGTTAGGGAGATTATATTTCCCAATGGGGAAGTACTGCTGTTGCTTTGCTAAATGGATATGATGTTCCCATTAGGTTGTGTCCTAGTAACTGTTTATGTTTAGAGGGTAGCAGTTATCCGCTTAGGTCAGTGAAATTTTTTTCCACAGTGGTCAGTAGTGACTGAGGAGATAGACACCACTGGTCAAAGTAAATTGAGACGTCTACTAAGCCACATACAAGACTCAGTGAATATCTCAAAAAGAGGGTGGGAAGCATCTCTGAGCTGGAAGATGGGAGTTGGAGACGCTGGTGGGGTGATGACTTCTGGGCCTGATATGACTGCTGCACTCTTGAACTCACCGAACCTATGGTCCTGTATTGTCAATATTCTATTTAGGAAATGAGAGATAGTTGTGGAGCCGCACTCCTTCCTGAGGATTTAGTTATGGCAGTTGGTGGTTGAGAGGGAAAGGATGCACCCTTTCCTTAGATAGAGCCATTGTCAAGGTGGGTGTGACCCTATAAGGTCCTCCATGGACCTTGCCAATTATTCTGAGGAAAAAACAGAGCACTTTCACTGGTAATGAGATAACTATATAATGTTAGGCTCAAGTAAGAAACAGGGTTTTAATATGCCCCACCCCTAGAGTGGGTGGCCCTTCTCAATGGTAACCACCTACATAAAAGGAAGGAACTGGGCTGTTGCTTGCCTGCCTCCACTTCCTGCTGGTGAGAGTTTAAATCTCTGCTGCAGCTGTACACCCCCCTGACATCACACTCCAGTTTCTCCAGAGTCCAGTGTGTACTGAAGACCAGTAGCTCTTCGGGAGTCTTCAAGGCACCAGATTTGGACGTGCTGAGGCATCTGGCTTTGTTACCTGGACAGATCCCAGGTTCCAGCCATTGTTGAACGGGGCCGTGTGGACCCACCCAGCACACTGTAAGTCATTCTTGGAAGCCCTCTTTTATATACACACTCTATAGGTTCTGTTCCTTAGAGAACCCTACCTAAAGCCATCTGTTGATCTCTCTTGTTTCCCGCTTCCCCCACCCCCAAGCAATACTAGTCACCCAGGACTCCCTCAGCTACCATTTTCTTTCTCGCGTCTTTCTGCATAGTTCACTGGGGGCTGTGCTGGGGAAAAGATAAAGAACATTGCTATATGACCCTTAATTTGAGGGACTAAATGGGTTATATTTCTACCCAGGTCCTGGGGCCCTGGGGAGTCCACCAATTCATTCTAATTCCTCCCTGCCCTTTATTTCTTGTCTGCCTCCTTTTTCATAATTATTTACAAGAAATCATATTCTACCTTTTATTATATATTATATTAATCTGTTCCCCTGCCTTTCCACTTCTTATTCTTAATGGAAGCATCAGACTTCTTAGAGAGGTTAGTTTTGTGTTTCCTGAGAGGATATGGCCTTAAACTTTTCCTTTGTCCCACATGACAGAATGACAAATCAGCCAACTTTAGCCTTGAGTTTGTTTTTCAGCAGGGGCTAACAGGAGATGGAGAAATCAGAGGGAAGAAAGTCTGTTTCCCAGGCCACGGCGGATAAAGGCATGGATAACCCAGGGCTGGAGCTCATGGTAATTCGGTGTGGTGGGCTGCTGTGTGGCTCTGGCTGCTTTCTCAGTCTCTTGATCCCCTGACAGGGCTGCATGACTGACCTCACGTTTACCTGTGCTTATAGGAAGGCAGAAATCTCGAGCAAGGCAAAACACTGGAGGAAGTGACACAGGGACACAGCCTGGAGGACGGCTTGGGGCATTCCTCTCTCTGGAGGTAAGGGTGCTCCAGAGTCCAGCTTAGTTAGCAGCCAAGAACCTGGGCTGTGAAAGAGAAGACCAGGATCACTGCATGTTACTATGTGCACGTGTGTGTATTTTGTAGAATTTTCTGTGTATAATCCCATGATATAGACAAGCCCATCTGTGCCTGCAAGGATGATATTGAAATTGTATGGGTGTGGTGAGTCACAGCTATGGGCTGTATGCCCAGCTGAGTTCAGAAGAGTTTTGAAGTCATCTTGATTGACAAAATAAGAATTCATAGATAGATAGATAGATAGATAGATAGATAGATAGATAGATAGACAGACAGATACATAGATAGATGGATAGGTGAATAGTTTAATAGACAAGCAGACATGAAGAACCTGTACAGTGGATTTTCCAACCTACCCTCAGCTTCTTCCTCCAGAACTCTTCTCTCTCCAAGTTGGAGGTAACATTTTTTTTCTGACAGGCAGTGCAATTTTCAGAGAGAAGCTGTTTAATCTTATGCCCTGTAGTGGGAATTTTTAAAAAGCACCATCCCACACTAATGCTGGCTACTCTGTGCTCAAGCAGTATTGGCTCCTCCATGACTAGCCACAAGCAGTGGCTGCCCATCTCACGGTTCTCTTGCTGTGGATTCTGCTCACATTCCCAGACTCTAGAGGCTCGTGATTTATCAATCAGATTTTTTTTTTTTTTTTGGTTTTTCGAAACAGGTTTCTCTGTGTAGTCCTGGTTGTCCTGGAACTCACTCTGTAGACCAGGCTGGCCTCAAACTCAGAAATCCGCCTGCCTCTGCCTCCCAAGTTCTGGGATTACAGGCATATACCACCATGCCCGGCTCTATCAATCAGATTTATATTAGTAAATTCTCAATCCACAAAACGCCTGCACAATGAACTCAAAACTCAATTGATATAAACACAAGCTATACTCCAAAATGGGCAAATGTATCCTACTTATTATTTAAACATCTAAGAAATCCCCAATAATTATGGCTTCTAGGACTGTGTGGTTCTAGCTCCTCTTCCTCTCTTATAGGTTCCATCTTATCTCTTCCTCTCCTTTCCTTCTCCTTTCTCTGTACTACTGTACTTGTCTCTAAAATTCTCAGCCCACCTTCTTTTTTCATTTCCCAATCACAGGTTCTCACCTTATCTTGTGCCTTCCTTCAACATATAGACAATGATCCACAATGCCCCATGCCCATTTCAGGCTGGGCCCTTGTGTTTATTTCTTTTGCAAGCAAAATTATAGGTGCTATTTGAATGAGGAACAAGAAAATGAGGGTCTCACATCTACCGCAATGGTTATGCATGTTTTGTGGAGGGAGGTCCTCTCCCAGGCAACATACGTACCCCAACTCAGTAATGGCTATGTTCTCGTTTATGTCCTTTCTCATCCTATTTGGACTGAAAGCCTTTAGAACCAGCTCTCACTTCTCCATCTTCTCATAGCCACCACCTCTGTTTTAAGCATGCTGTCTTTCCCTGATAGACTTTCCTTTGGCTTTCCAGTCTTTGTGCCTTCCACACTGGTTATTAACATCTGTTTCTGCTTAAGACTCATTTGCTTTAAAACTGTAGTGGTTAAGTATATATACATATTTTAAAATAAAGTTTTATTAGAACATGTCTACGCCCATTTGTTTTCTGTGGCTTCTTTCTCACTAATATGGTATGGTTGACAACAGCAATAATAATAATAATAATAATAATAATAATAATAAATGGCTAGCATTTATTGAGTAGTATGTGCAATTTTGTGCCATTATCTATGATGAACAATTGTATATTTTTGTAATAACAACATTTTATCCTTTGGTTAGCAGTTTGACAGTCAATAATGCAAATTCTATGGTAAGTCTGCTTGGAGCTACGTCTGAATTCTGCCCAGGAATGTTCTGGTTTTGTTTTGTTTGTTTTTCTTGATTGGTTTTGGGTCTACTTTCCCCCCCCCTTTTCTTTCTTCTTTTTGTTTTTTGATAGAGTGTTATTATATACTCACTTTATAAGCTATGGTGGCCATTGACTTGTACCTGTGCTCTTGCCTCAAGATTTTGAGGGCTGGGATTATATTCTGGCATTAAATGAATGAGTGGATTTTTTCTTTTCTTTTTTTCTCTTTCTTTCTTTCTTTCTTTCTTTCTTTCTTTCTTTCTTTCTTTCTTTCTTTCTTTCTTTCCTTCTTACGATATAACTGTGCATGCTTCTCGACCCAGCACTTTGGAGGCTGAATTGAGAAGGAGGATGGGCATGAGAATAGTCTGGGCAGTATAGTAAGATGCTTCTACCAAAAAAAGAGACTTTTTTCTCTTTGAACATTGTTTAAATATAGATATCATAGTTTTTGCTCACCTACCAGTAAGACTGCCAATTGATAGTCCTTTATGTGAAAGACAAAGAAGTACACAGTCTAGATTTCTAGGCTGTTTACTCAACCCTAACATTTCAATGAGAAAGAAGGCACAGATAACAAAAAAATAAATGGGCATGGACATGTTCTAATAAAACTTTATTTAAAATTATGTTTATGGGCTTAGCCCTCCCATTACAGCTTGGTAGTCCTTAGTGTAGGAGAGTTAATACAGCAAGCTCATATTTGTAGCGTTGACCTATATATAATTTGAGTGCTCCATGGCTGATTTGAGGCTAGCAAAGGAATGCCTCTGAGCGAGACACTGAGGCACCAGGAAGAGATGCACACTAGCATGCTGATTTGAGATCTCTACCATTACACACAGCAGGAGTGATGATCCTCAAGCACTTGAACTCTTTAAATTCTAGTAGAGCTTCATACTTCCCACTCAGGCTTATTCTCCTCTCCTTCTGAACATGCCTTGCTTGTCACTCATTGTGGTAGGTGGGGGACATATACCCTCAATTCTCTTGTTCCTCAACTATTCAAATAGCACCTATGATTTTCCTTGGAAAAGAAATAAACACAAGGGCCCAGCCTGAAATGGATATGGGACATAATCATGAGATCAAACAGCTTCCCTGAGAAAACCCCACTGCTTTTCAGAATAAATATTACCTCCAAATTGGAGAGAAAAGTGTTTTCGAGGAAGAAGCAGAGCATAGGTTGGAAATGAACTATATAGTTTCTTCATGTCTGCCTCTCTCTCTTTCTCTGTATGTGTGTGTAGGTATGTATCATCTGTCTCCATCTATCATCTATCTCTCCACATATATTATCTATCTATCTATCTATCTATCTATCTATCTATCTATCTATCTATCTATCTAATTTATGTATGCCGTTTTCCCTCTATATCGGGACAGTCTTATTCTGGTCTCAAAAATCTTCTGGGCTCAGCTGTGGCTCACCACACCCCTAGCTTGATTCTTTGGGTTTTTTTTAAGACTTTTGGCATTTCTTCTCCATAGCATGGCAAAGATCATATACAGGCTATCTTCTGTGAGGGCTGTATCAAGCAAGGATGTTGGTGTTTTGTGGAGGAAAGTCCTCTTACAGATGACACATCTATTGAGACTCAGGAATGGCTATGTTCTGGTTTAGGTACCTTCTCATTGTATTTGGACTGAGAACCTTTAAAACTAGTTATCTCCAGCTTCTCCTGCATGTCATGCCCATCAGCTCTGGCTTAAACATGCTGGCTTTTCCTAATAGACTGTCTTCTGGCTCTGCAGTCCCTTCGCGTCCTTCAACACTGATTATGGACATTTGTTTGGGTTTGAGACTCAGTTGCCATTTTCTTTTGGATGGTTTTGTAAATTTCTCTGTTTCCTGTGCAACAATATCACCCATCTTTTAAGTCAGAACCAGCTGTGTACAATACTTAGACTATGGAAACTGGTACTTCAGATGATTGTTTGTGGTTAGGAAATAATGGAAAAAATCTCTTGCCTGTGACTTTTTAGTATACCAGAGCATGTCTCCCCTTGTTTTATATTAGCTTTGTCTAACTAGTATCTAATTGGGTATAAAATAAGTCCTTTGACCTTCTGAAAGGTTCTGGACACCTGTGCTGGGCAATCCACACTGTTTTCTCACACTATTAGTTGGTTCTGAATTGACTCCTTCAGTTCCTGCTTTTATTTCTTCCTTTAAGCTAAAAAGGCAAAGACTTAGCCAGGGCTTCCCTGTCTACATTCACTGGAGCTGGATTGTCTGAAAACTAGCTCAAGATTTCCACTTTAACAGCTAAATAAAGAACAGCTACACAGGGCTCTGTCTCCCTCAGTTAGTAGAGTTTCTACATCTTGGAAGTAGTTTTACTAAGGAAACTCATGGATGTATTTGCTGCTGGGTGAGCTGAACACTAAAGTCATGTTTAGCTAGAGCTTCTCACTATGCTCACCCATCTATTTTCTACCTACCATGTGGGGATGGAGGCAGTAAATCTGAGAGAAGGTTGTCTTCAGTCAATACCCAGAAAGTACCTTACAAATACCTGGAGGAAGAGGCAAAATGTCAGTGTTCACTCATCTAGCAGTTAAACTTCTCTGTAGCAGTGATTAATCCTACTGAAGCCGACTGGGCATCTGTGGCACGAGTTTCTTGCTATTCACTTCAATGATCAGGATTCTTGAATGAAACGCGCGCGCGCGCACACACACACACACACACACACACACACACACTTAGGTGATTTCTGAAGTATTCACTGAACTTTTCAGGAAATAGCGGTTTGTGGTGAAGAGTTGAACCCCTAAGCCTGTGCTTTCTATTTACTCTTAGACTCCTGTATGTTTGCTCCTCTTTTGCAGTGGCTTTGCTCAACAGGTATTTAATTGGGCAAAGTTTTAAGTCAGCTTCACTTTGTGAATTAGGAAACAGGTAATATATTTAAACTAGAATAGCCAGAAGAGAGTTTACTCATAAAGAGGCCACTATGTGCAAATAAAGTATAATGACAGGTGTATAAAAATACCATAATAAAACACAGTACTAAACTAAAAAGAACTGTGGCAGAACCTTCCTCTAATGGATAAATATTTCAGCGGACCAATCACTAGACAAGGAGTAGGCGGGACTTGCGGGTCAGAAGGGACAGAGGGGAGGCAGAAAAAGGTGTCTTGCTTTTAAACAGAGAGGTCTGAAGGACAAAATGTATTTAACAAGAGGCCCCAGGTTTAGATTGTGGATTCGTCATCGAAGGTAGCTTACAAAATTAGGATGCTAGTTGTTGTGCTCAGGGATTGAGTAACTTATTGATTCTGAACTAAGTTTGTGTGGTGTTTTCCTTCTCACAGCGACTCAACTGGGTTCCAGGGAGAAAGCTACAGAGGCAAAGCATGGGTTTACAAAAAGTGCACCACAAAACGCTGTGGGAATTTGGAACTGTGGGTGGGGCTGGCCTGGTGGCAACCCTCCAGTGGGAACTTAGCAAGCTGGGTGGAGAGTTTTCGGAGCTTCGGGTCAGAGTCTCTAGGAGATGAGAACAGGCTGGCCAGCCTGCTAGTGCCTGGCTAGCTGGACCTCAGGTGTACCGCTCGCTTGGCAGGGATTGCTTATTTAATATTTTATGCAACAGAAAACTAAGAAAAAAACTAAAGAGAGTGGCTGGAGAGATGGTTCACTGGTTAAGTACATACACTGATCTTTCAGAGGACCCAAGATCAGTGGCTTACAACTGCCTGTGATCTTAGATCCATGGACCAAAAGTTTGTGCATTGCTTAGTGTACTTTGTGAATGATACTTAGATTGCAAGAGCAACCACCTCCAGGGTTATTAGAGATCTCTGCTGTCAGGTCCCGACATGGTAATCTTTCTGACTCACTACTTCTCCACTAAGCACAGATGGTGGCAGAGGCCTTGAGATCCTAAACATCCTTCTGAGGTGTTGGGTTTAAACAATCCAAGGGTGAAAAAGATAGATTTCCTCTGTTTTACCCCTGTTTCTGGGAATGTACACCCTGCTCAGGAAGCCAGGGTTGACTCCCTGAAGAAGATAGGGGTATAGAGTTAGCAATTAAGAAGGTGGATATAGGAGCTATGGTTATAACAGGTTCACTCCCAAGTTAGGTGGGATAGGCAACAATAGAGACAGACTCCATCTGTGTGGCCCAAGACCCCAGACCATTTAGGATCTGGTTCCATCTCTGACTAATCACCATACCTTACCACCATAGTCAGACAGGTCACTTCTAGCTGGGCTCACGTTCTTTGGAGCTTCCAAGAATGTGAGACTGGGATCCTTTTGCACCTATGGCTGCAGTGTGCTAAGGACACTTAGGATGGCAAAAGCAGATGATGGGGCCAGGTAAGGTGCAGCCTGGGATGATGATGGAGAGTTTAGACTCAGAAACCAGGTTACCCAGAGATAAGTTCTCCTCCTGACAAACTCTGTGACCTTGGGAAAGTTACTCAGCTTTCTAGCTTTCAGATTGCAATAGCAACCACCTCCAGGGTTATTAGAGGATCAATGCTGTCAGTATTTGCAAGTCTGTTGAGCCCAAACACATGCAAAACAGGATACAAAGCAATCTTGAGTAGTTCTTGCTGAGCATTTTCCCTCAGACCCGTCAACTGAGAGACCCCTGAGGTTAGTGTAGATTTCTCTCCTATCTGCCAATGTATGACGAACACCCAAAGTACCAGCTTTGTGTGGTTTTAGAGTCTTGTGATAGAATAGCTTCTAAGAACAGGCAGAATATGGAAGCCAAGCAATGCTTGGCCTTAGGAAAAACACAGAGTAAATTCCTCCAATGATCATTGTCTACTTCTGTGGTAAGAAATCAGCAAAGATGTAGCTCCTCCGGGCTGTGTCAGTCTTTCTGATCTGAAACACAGGTTTAAGGTTTGAGCTGGCCCTTGGAGCCTTGCTGGAGTAATATTGAACATCTGGGTAATTTTCAGTATTTACTGAGAACATTGAGGTTTGGTCTATTGCTATGTATTGTAATGCTATCTTCTGTACCTGAAGTTCTAGTTCTACAAATGACTTCTCATGTTTACAAGCTTTTCTTGTGAAAACATGGTTCCTTGATTTAAAATTCTTGGTTAAATAAAAGTGGCTATAACTAATTACTGGAGGGATTAGAGATATGTGTGTTTGGAGTGAGCTTGTGGGAGGAAGAGAAGGAGGAAGAACAGAGAGAGAGAAGAAGCTTCCGTGAGGGAAGATAGATGTTGAGTACGTGGGCCAGGGAAGATGCAAGTGTCTGGGGTACACTGGGGTGGTAGCCAGGTCAGCAGTTACAAGTGTAGATTAGGGGTTACCCCCAGTAATTGCCAAAGCCAAGTAAAATAACCACAGTCTGAGTTGTGGTTATTTATAAGCCAGTTGGGGATAAGCTTAAACTGGTCATAGCACAAGAACAGACTTTGCCCTGGGAAATCCAGTTCTAAAAATTATACATACAGTATGAAATCATGCTCACATTTTAATTTTGTCTTCTCTTCAGGAGGATTCTTCAGCCCTTCACCAAGGCGAGAAGTTTCTTTGAAAGACATGTTGGTTTATTCAAAAAGATCCTACTTGGTCTCTTGTGTTTAGGTGAGATCATGAGAATTGATAGAAGGTGAAACACTTTTTACAACTGTCAACGTGTGTCAAGATTATTGCTGGGTGAAAACTAGTAGTACTCATAAATTAGCCTAAAGCCTCCTTGACATACAGATCTTAACTGCCTGTAGGTAAATATAATTTATTGCCTCATGCCCAGAAGGATAAGTAAAATCCACACTATTTGACAGGTTTAAATTTTTTTTTTTTTTTGGTTTTTTCGAGACAGGGTTTCTCTGTGTAGTTCGGGCTGTCCTGGAACTCACTTTGTAGACCAGGCTGGCCTTGAACTCAGAAATCCGCCTGCCTCTGCCTCCCAAGTGCTGGGATTAAAGGCGTGCGCCACCACCGCCCGGCTGACAGGTTTAAAATTTTAAGAAAAAACTTTTTATTTCACCTCTTTTTTAGTGGTTAGATTTAATTCAGGGCACATATCTGTAGTATTTATGAAAGACGCCCTTATACATAACTTATGTACTGCTTTATACTTAAAAATCAGTGCTATACATTATTTTTGAAAGACAGAAAACCTTTATCGTATGCTGTCAGGGGCATGTGGAGCTTTGGTTAGGTGCAGCTGAGATGGTGAGATCACAAATTGTCCCTTGAGGTGAATCTGGGGTCCCGAGGGAAGCATCATGTGGCTTTTCCTCCTAGTGCTGGCCTCCTTACATGGCTTCACTCAAGAAAAAGTTTAATCATTTGACATCTCAACATAGCTGGGGTAAAAAAAAAATCACAAAAAGATGCTTAGCCAGACACTTGGGATAAAGAGGCAGGTGGATTTCTGAGTTCAAGGCCAGCCTGGTCTACAGAGTGAGTTCCAGGAGAGTCAGGGCTATACAGAGAAACCCTGTCTCAACAAACAAACAAACAAACAAACAAACAAAAAACAAAAACAAAAACAAAAATCCCAACCAAAACCAAAACCAAAACCAAAACAAAAACAAAAACAAAAACAAAACAAAACAAGATGCCTGATTTCCAGAGTCTGACAGGGTGTGGACCAGGGATAGAGCAGGGGCAGCAGCTAAACCAGAGGGGGTGGAACTTTCCCAGGAGCAGAGAGGAATGGCTGCATGCAGCGTGGAGGCTCAGCCTTCCTGACGCCCACTCTCCACCTTCTCTCCACAGCCTATGCCGCCTACTTACTGGCAGCCTGCATCCTGAACTTCCGGAGGGCACTGGCCTTGTTTGTCATCACCTGTCTTATGGTCTACATCCTGGCTTACCGCTTTATCGAAAAATTCTTTGCTAAAAAATTAATAAGATGTCAAAGTTCTTTTAGAAACTTCTGCCTGAGATATTGTATGAAGTGGTAAGTTTATCAATCAACTTTTGTTGATGTTCACAAAATACCTAAGAACAATGTGGAAAAGGAACTGTCCTGGCTCCCAGTTTCAGAGGCTTAGCATATGGTGGCTTGGCCCCATCTAAGTTAGCTGGTAACAGGGCAGAATATCATGGTGGGAAGCAAAGCTGTTCACATCACAAAGGCCAGGAGGCAAAAACATCACTAAGGGAAGGGATCTGGCACAGGGCATAACCTACAAGGTCATGTCCCAGTGATTGATTCCACCAGTTGGGTCTCACCTTCTATATCTTCCTCCACCCCTAACAGTCCTTTTAACTATCAGTGCATCAGTGGATTAACTCACCGATGAGCTCAACGCCCTCTTCTTGTCTCCTTTCCCCTCCCTTTCTCTTTCTCCTCTTTTTCTTTTCTTTTTTTATTTTCTATATTCTTTGTTTACAATCCAAAGGCTTTCGCCTTTCCGCGTTCCCCCCTCACCATATGTCCCATAAGTCCTCTTCCCTCTGCCCATTCCCCAATCACCCCCCCCAACCACCATTTCTCTGTTCTGATACTCTCTTACAAAACTGGATCCAGTCCTTTCAGGACCAGGGTCCTCTCCTTCCTTCTGAGTGGGAATCTTTTGATTTGCTAATTGTGCCTTGAGTATTCAGAGCTTTTGGGCTCATTAATATCCACTTATCAGTGATTGCATTTCATGTGTATTCTTTTGTGATTGGGTTAACTCACTTAGGATGATATTTTCCAGATACAACCATTTGCCTACAAATTGCATGAATTCATTATTTTTAATTGCTGAGTAGTATTCCATTGTATAAATATACCACATTTTCTGTATCCATTCCTCCTTTGAGGGACATCTGGGCTCCTTCCAACTTCTGGCTATTATAAATAAGGCTGCTATGAACATTGTGGAGCATGTATCTTTATTGTATGCAGGCATATACCCAGAGGAATCCTCTGGGTATATGCCCAGGAGTGATCTGACAGGGTCCTCTGGAAGTGTCATGCCCAGTTTTCTGAGGAACTGCCAGACTGATTTCCAGAGCGGATTTACCATCTTGCAATCCCACCAACAGTGTAGGAGTGTTCCTTTTTCTCCACATCCTCGCCAGCACCTGTTGTCCCTTGAGTTTTTAATCTTAGCCATTCTGACTGGTGTGAGGTGGAATCTCAGGGTTGTTTTGATTTGCATTTCCCTGATGACTAATGATGTTGAACATCTCTTAAGGTGCTTCTCAGCCATCCAAATTTCTTCTAGTGAAAAATCTTTGTTTAGCTCTGTACCCCATTTTTTGATAGGGTTATTTGGTTCTTTGGGTCTAAATTCTTGAGTTCTTTGTATATATTGGATATTACCCCTCTGTCAGATGTGGGGTTGGTGAAGATCATTTCCCAATTTGTTGGTTGCTGTTTTGTCCTTCTGACAGTGTCCCTTGCCTTACAGAAACTTTGTAATTTTATGAGGTCCCATTTGTCAATTCTTGATCTTAGAGCATAAGCTATTGGTGTTCTGTTTAGAAACTTTCCCCCTGTGCCCATGTCCTCCAGGGTCTTCCCCAGTTTCTTTTCTATTAGTTTCAGTGTGTCTGGTTTTATGTGGAGGTCCTTGATCCACTTGGAGTTGATCTTGGTACAAGGAGATAAGAGTGGGTCAATTCTCATTCTTCTGCATGTTGACCTCCAGTTGAACCAGCACCATTTGTTGAAAAGGCTATCTTTTTTCCACTGGATGGTTGTGGCTCCTTTATCAAAGATCAAGTGACCATAACCCTGTGGGTTTATTTCTGGGTCTTCAATTCTTTTCCATTGATCTACTTGCCCGTCGCTGTACCAATACCATGCAGTTTTTAGCACAATTGCTCTGTAGTACTGCTTGAGGTCTTCTTCGATTTCTTTCTTCAAGGACTTGAAGTTCCTGTCATACAGATCTTTCGCTTGTTTGGTTAGAGTTACGCCAAGGTACTTTATGTTGTTTGTGGCTATTGTGAAGGGTGTTATTTCCCTAACTTCTTTCTCAGCCTGCTTGTCCTTTGAGTACAAGAAGGCTGAAGTTGTTTATCAGCGGTAGAAGTTCTCTGGTGGAGTTTTTTGGATCACTTAAGTAGACTATTATATCGTCTGCAAATAATGATACTTTTACTTCTTCCTTTCCAATTTGTATCCCTGTGACTTCCTTATGTTGTCTAATTGCTCTCGCTAGAACTTCACGTACTATATTGAAAAGATATGGAGAGAGAGGGCAGCCTTGTCTAGTCCCTGATTTTAGTGGGATTGCTTCAAGTTTCTCTCCATTTATTTTGATGTTGGCTACTGGTTTGCTGTAGATTGCTTTTACTATGTTTAGGTATGGGCCTTGAATTCCTGCTCTTTCCAAGACTTTTAGCATGAAAGGATGCTGAATTTTGTCAAATGCTTTTTCAGCATCTAATGAGATGACCATGTGGTTTTTTTCTTTTAGTTTGTTTATGTAGTGGATTACATTGATGGATTTCCATATATTGAACCATCCCTGCATCCCTGGGATGAAGCCTACTTGTTCATGGTGAATGAATCCTCCAGATTCTCCAGTTGTTTTGAGTATAGGCCTTTGTAGTAGGATCTGATGATCTTTTGAATTTCCTCAGTATCTGTTGTTATATCCCCCTTTTCATTTCTAATTTTGTTAATTTGGATACTGTCTCTGTGCCTTTTCATTAGTCTGGCTAAGGGTTTATCTATCTTGGTGATGTTCTCAAAGAACCAGCTCTTGGTTTTGTTGATTCTTTGTATGGTTCTTTTTGTTTCTACTTGATTGATTTCGGCCCTTAGTTTGATGATTTTTTTTGAGAAGGTACCGTGCGGTGCTGAGAAAAAGGTATACTCTTTTGCTTTAGGGTGGAATGTTCTATATATATCTATTAAATCCAATTGGTCCAAAGCTTCAATTAGTTTCACTCTGTCCCTGTTTAGTTTCTGCTTTCCTGATCGGTCCATTGAGGAGAGTGGAGTGTTGAAGTCACCTACAATTATTGTGTTAGGTGCGATGTGTGCTTTAAGCTTTAGTAAAGTTTCTTTTACAAATGAGGGTGCCCTTACATTTGGCGCATAGATATTCAGTATTGAGAATTCTTCTTGGTGGATTTTCCCTTTGACAAGCAGGAAGTGACCTTCTGAGTCTCTTTTGATGACTTTAGGTTGAAAGTCAATTTTATCTGATATTAGAATGGCTACTCTGGCTTGTTTCCTGGGACCATTTGCTTGTAAAACTGTCTTCCAGCCTTTTACTCTAAGGTGGTGTTTGTCTTTGACACTGAGGTCTGTTTCCTGTATGCAGCAAAGTGTAGGGTCCTGTTTCCGTATCTAGTCTGTTAGTCTGTGTCTTTTTATTGGGGAATTGAGTCCATTGATATTAAGAGATATTAAGGAATAGTAATTATTACTTCCTGACATTTTGGGCGTTTTTTTTTTGTTGTTGTTGTTGTTTGTTTTTTTGTTTTTTTGTTTGTTTGTTTTTTGTTTTGTATTTGAGTGGTTCTCTTCTTATGGGTTGGATGAGATGGGGTTTCTATCTTGTTTCTTCTGGGGTGTAGTTTCCCCCCTTTTGTTGGTATTTTTCCCCTATTATCCTTTGTAGGGCTGGGTTTGTAGATAAGTATCGTGCAAATTTGGTTTTGTCGTGGAATACCTTGGTTTCCCCATCTATGGCAATTGAGAGTTTTGCTGGGTATAGTAGTTGTGGCTGAAGTTTGTGTTCTCTTAGGGTCTGCATGAGGTCTGCCCAGGATCTTCTAGCTTTCATGGTCTCAGGTGAGAAGTCTGGTGTAATTCTGATAGGTCTTCCTTTATATGTTACTTGTCCTTTTTCTCTTACTGCCTTTAATATTCTTTCTTTGTTTAGTACATTTGGGGTTTTGATTATTATGTGATGGGAAGTATTTCTGTTCTGGTCCAGTCTATTTGGGGTTCTATAGGCTTCTTGTATATTCATGGGCATCTCTCTCTTTAGGTTAGGGAAGTTTTCTTCCATAATTTTGTAGAAGATATTTGCTGGCCCTTTAAGTTGTAGATCTTCATTCTCATCTATCCCTATAATCCTTAGATTTGGTCTTCTCATTGTGTCCTGGATTTCCTGAATGTTTTGGGTTACCAGATTTTTGCATTTTGCATTTTCTTTAATTGTTGAATCCATGGTTCCTATGGTATCTTCAGCATCTGAGATTCTGTCTTCTATCTCTTGTATTCTATTGATGAAATTTGCATCTATGACTCCTGATTTCTTCCCAAGGTTTTCTATCTCCAACGTTGTCTCCCTTTGAGATTTCTTAGTTGTTTCTACTTCTGTTTTTAGATTCTGTATGGTTTTGCTCAGATCTTTCAATTGCTTGTTTGTGTTTTCCTGTAATTCTTTAAGGGATTTTTGTGTTTCCTCTTTTATGACTTCTACTTGTTGACCCATGTTCTCTTGTATTTCTTTAAGTGATTTTTGTTTCTCCCCCTTATTGGGATTCATTTTTTGCTCTATATTCTCCTGGATTTCTTTAAGTGATTTTTGTGTTTGCCTTGTATGGGCTTCTAGCTTTTGATCTATAGTCTCCTCTATTACTTTAAGAAATTTATCTAAGTGATCCTCTATCTGCATCTTTACCAGTGATTTTAGATCTGAGTCTTGTTTTTCTGGTGTGTTGAGATATCCGAGATTTAATTGTGTTTGCCTTGTAAGGGCTTCTAGCTTTTGATCTATTTTCACATGTATTACTTTAAGAGATTTATCTAAGTGTTCCTCTATCAGCATCCTGACCAGTGATTTTAGATCTGAGTCTTGTTTTTCTGGTGTTTCAGGGTATCCAAGATTTATTGCTGTCGGGGAACTGGGTTTGGATGCTGCCATACTGCCTTGATTTCTGTTAGTAACGATCTTATGTTTGCCTTTTGCCATCTGGTTAACTCTGGTGTTAGTTGGTCCTATAGTTACTAGCTGGTGCTTGACCCTCCTGTGGGCTCGTAAGGCTATTTCCTCATGACTGGGACACCTGAAGCACTGCCCTGCAGGGCTCCTGCTCAAAGATTGCTGACAGGTGGCCTGAGTCTCCCGAGGTCTTAAACTCAGGATATCCCAGGTACTTGGTTCCGCCTGTTGGGCAGCTGCTTTGCACTGCTCCTGCTCAGGGTTTGCTGTCTGGTGTCCTGATTCCCCAGAGGTCTTAGTCAGGATATCTCAGTTATCTGGTTCTGCCTGCTGGTCCAAAGCTGCTGGGAAGCTGGCTGAGGCTGGCTCCCCTGCAGCTGGCTGGATGGGAAGCTGCAGGCAAGATGGCACTATCTGCAGGGAGTTCGGGGTCTGCCCTACAAGCGCAGAGCACAGGCTCGGCCGCTGTCCCCCAAACCGCTACTCTGTGCGCAGCTCCCGCTCCAGGCCTGAGTCCCCGAAGGTCTTAAACTCGGGATATCTTGGGTACCTGGTTCCGCAGGCTGGGTCTGAGCACCTGGGAAGCTGGCTGGGGCTGGCTTCCCCGCCACCGGCTGGATGGGAAGCTGCAGCATAATTCTTTTTTTTTTTTTAATTTCTTTTTTTTTTTTTTCGAGACAGGGTTTCCCTGTGTAGTCCTGGCTGTCCTGGAACTCAGTCTATAGACCAGGCTGGCCCTGAACTCAGAAATCAGCCTGCCTCTGCCTCCCAAGTGCTGGGACTAAAAGCGTGCGCCATCACTGCCTGGCACATGTAATTCTTTAAGGGTTTTTTGTGTTTCCTCTTTTATGACTTCTACTTGTTGACCCACATTCTCTTGTATTTCTTTAAGTGACTTTTGTATTTCCTCCTTATTGGCTTCCATTTTTTGATCCATATTCTCCTGAATTTCTTTAAGTGATTTGTGTGTTTGCCTTGTAAGGACTTCTAGCTTTTGATCCATTTTCCTCTGTATTACTTTAAGAGATTTATCTATGTTTTCCTCTATCAGCATCCTGACTAGTGATTTTAGATCTGAGTCTTGTTTTTTTGGTGTGTTGGGGTATCCGAGACTTATTGCTGTCAGGAACTGGGTTCAGATGCTGCCATATTGCCTTGATTTCTGTTAGTAACGATCTTATGTTTGCCTTTTGCCATCTGGTTATCTCTGGTGTTAGTTGGTCCTGTAGTTACTAGCTGGTGCTCGTAAGGCTATTTCCCCATGACTGGGACACCTGAACCACTGCCCTGTGGGGCTCCTGCTCACAGATTGCTGACAGGTATCTCCAGAGGTCTTAAACTCGGCATATCTCAGGCTGGCTCTGCCTGCTAGGTCAAAACTGCTGGGAAGATGGTGGAGGCTGCAGGGAGTGCAGGGTCCCCCTTCAGGGCACAGAGCCCACGCCTGGCTTGGGCCCCCAAACCACTGTTCTGTTCTGTGCCCAGCTCCTGCTCACAGCCTGAGTCCCCAGAGGTCTTAAACTCCGGATATCTCGGGTACCTGGTTCTGCCTGCTAGGAGGAAACTGCCGGGAAGATGGTGGAGGCTGCAGGGAGTACAGGGTCCCCCTTCAGGGCACAGAGCCCATGCCTGGCTGGGGCCCCCAAACCGCTGCTCTGCCTGCGCGGCTCCTGCTCACTGCTCACTGTCTAGTGTCCTGAGTCCCCAGAGGTCTTAAACTTGGGATATCTCGGGTACCTGGTTCTGCCTGCTAGGTCAAAACAGCCAGGAAGATCTCTTTTTCTTTTCTTTATAATGAGGTCTCTTGTCCAGGCTGGTCTCAGAACTCTTTATGTAGCCAAGGATGTAGCAAAGGAGGACTTTGGACTTCTGATCCTCCTGCCTCCACCTCTTGAGTGCCAGGATTACACATACACTACCACACTCAGTTCCTACCATACTCAGTTTCTGGAGAGCTGGGGATTGAACCCAAAGTTGTGTGCACTCTAGACAATGGCTGGCTGAGCATCAAAGTCATCTCTTCAATATCTTCCTTTGACAGTTCCTGAGCGGGCTCTAGGTTCTTACCTATACAAAGGCAAAATGCAGAGAACACATAGCCACAGGCCTTCGAGCCCCAGTCCAGTTTCTGATAGTCTTGGGTTGGCATTGCTGGTGCAGAGGGGATGTCGTATCAGGGAGGAGTTTCAGCCTGAAATCCCAAGAGGTCATGACAGATGTGAGAAAACCCATGCTTCTCCTCAAGGGAGTGGTCAGAGCAGATGCTTGCACTTACAGCAAGCTGCTACCCAGGTTGCCTCTCCCTGCCCCGTGATTAGCCCCTTCCCCGCTAGTCCTCCAGAGCCCCTCTACCTGCTTTTGTCTTATAGCCCCTTAGAGCAGTGGCTATCAGTCTTCCCAGTGCTGTGACCTTTTACTGTAATTTCTCCTGCTGTGGTAACCCCAAACTAGATAATGGTTTTGTTGCTACTTCCTAACTTTAATTTTGCTACTGTTATGAATTAAAATGTAAATATCTGATATGCAGGGTATCTCATGTGACAGACACCCTTAAAGGGGTCGAGATCTACAGATTGATTTGTTTTAGAGTCTAGGAGCAAACTTGCTCATGAGTATAAATGACTCTTTTTCAATTTTATGTGTATGAGTGTTTTGTCTGTAAGTATTTGTGTACCACATACATGCCTGGTGACCACTGTGTTAAGAAATGGAGATTAAATCCCTCAGGACTGGGGTTGCAGGTGGTTGGTGAGCTACCATGTGAACACTGAGAATCAAACCTGAGTCCTCTACATGAACAAGTGTTCTTAGCAGCTGAGCCAATCCTCCAATCCCAACCTTAAAAATCATGATTCCTGCCTTCACTTCCTAAAGTTTGCACTACATGCCTGGCTTCTTTTTTATTTTGGTAGGCTGGGGATTGGACCCAGGGTCTTGAATATTCTAGCCAAATTCTCTGTTAACCTACATCTCCAGCCACCAGTCTAGGTAGTAAAGGCTGTAAGTCCATAAATAACATATTTGATGTTAAAAAGCTTTGGAGTGGTTAGAAATAAGTAGCAATCTACAGCGGACCAACACATCATTTTTTTCTGTTCCCAGTATTTGGATTAGTCACTGGCAGCACCTTAAGGAATACATCTGTATATCACATTTTATTAATATGTCTGTATGAGAAATGAGAAGGTATGTGGTTTGTAACCTTAGATTAGACACTTATTTATGTAAATTGGGGATTAGATGCTAGGGAACTACCAGATAGTTGTCAAGGTCCATCTTTGTGTAATGAATAAACACCAAACCTCAGACTAAGGGCTTCCTCTGTTGCTCATCTCTAGAGTTGGTAACACAGCTATTGTATTCCTCTTTCAGGGTGTTTCCAGGAGCCTCTGTTTTTGGCCTTATCTTGTGGCTGGCTTTTGATACAGTTCAAAGGCCAGAGCGGCTGATCTCCTTTGCAGGAATCTGTATGCTCATCCTCATCCTCTTCGCCTGCTCCAAACACCACAGTGCGGTGAGTTTGGGGCATTTAGGTTGGGCATAGAAACACACAGCAGCAAAGGCTTTGCAGAAATTATAAAGTGCCCATGTCAGGTATTCATGATAAAGACAGAGAGAGCTAAGTAATATCTCCTAGAATCTTCCTCTGACAGGTTTATTCCTATGCAAGTTTGAAAGCTTTTAGAGACCTTTAGCTTCTTGATTATTACCGTGGTAATTACGGATCTTGTCAGTGCTAAAGATAAATAGAATAGAATAGAGAAAAGGAAAGAAAAAGTAGAGTATGGCAGAGAATCATGTTGCACTGAGAAAAAGTGATGTTGTGTAAGTTATTTGTACGTGTGTCATAACTATCATGTAACTTATTTTGAAAAAACAGTATGGACATATGCTCACCCCAGCACGGCCTTGGAGGGGTCAGAGTGACATGGTTTCTGCCCCTGAGACAGGGCCTGGGTATGAGCCTCCATGAGTGTCAATGCCTACTGTGTGCATAAGGCTCGTTTGTATAATAGTGTACATATTTTCTGGTACCACTACTAGCAGTGAAAGACTCTTTGTTTCTGAGGTATGTCATCGATGTTAACTTTAATGACTCCATGATGGTTAGCAACAGCAGGAGTCCAGGAATCTAGGGTATGGCTGTGTCTCAGCATAATGTAAACACTGAGACCTTTAGGACAGCCTTTAAGACTATGGGAAAGAACTCTAAATACATGAGTTTGAAAATTTATAATTTTTCAACTTTGCAAAAACTAAGGATGCCATGTGAATTATATGAGGGGCTTCATGAATATAAAGGAGCAAAAGTAGCTGCACTATGAGCCAACTTGGTAGAAAATCACTAAGGAAAGACATAAAGAGATTTAGGGAGTGGGGATCTCAAAAGGTCCCACCCAGCTAAGTTTTTTGTTTATACTTAGAAAGGCAGATTGATTCCAGAGTTCAGGGTCAGCCTAGGACTGAGCAAGGTTAGACCCAGGCACAGTGGAAGTATTAATTTCAGTAGAACCTAGGCCACCAGCTTGGATCCACAATTTGACTTGAGTCCTTTGTTTTTGCCACTCTCAGACACCCCTTCTGTGGGAACTCCTCTCCAAGCTGTGGCTGGTCCTTGGCAGATAGATGTAACTTTTTGCATAATATCACCATTTTTCCCCTTACTGGTCTCCCTGTTACCCATGCATTGTCTTAGAATGCTATTTTTGTGATGGAACACAATGACTGAAAGCAACTTAGGGAGGAACAGGTTTATTTGGCTTATGCATCACTGTTTGTGGTATTATGAATACAGTTGGTCCATGGAAGTGGTACTAACACATCTTTAGCAGAGAAGGTGTAGCCTGTAGGCATGGCATAACCTGAAAATGTAACCAGTCCCAATTATAAGTTTGCCTTTATATGAGCTGCCTTGGTCATGGTGTCTCTTCACATCAATGAAATCATAACTAAGACACTGTTCATCATTAAAGGAAGTCAGAACAGAAATGCAAAAACAAAGCAGGAGCCTGGAGGCAGGAGCAGATGTAGATGCAATGGAGGGATGCTACTTATTGACTTGCCCAACATGGCTCGCTTAGCCTGCTTTCCTATAGAACCCGGGACCACCAACCAGTCCAGGGATGGAGCCCCCATCAATGGTCTGGGTTTTCTCCATCAATCGCTAATTAAGAAAATGTTATACAGTCTCGTCTCTAGCCCAATTTTTGGAAGCATTTCTCAGTTGTGGTTTCTTCTCCTTAGATGACTAGTTTGTGTCAAGTTAACATAAAACTAGCCAGCACAGCTATGTTACTGTTAACGCACTCACTTAACACCACTCCCGGTACACAGTTGAGTTAGTCAATGGCTAAGCAAAGTTTGCAACTCATGCTGGAATATTTTCTTTTTGGCCACAGGTGTGCTGGAGGACAGTGTTTAGGGGCCTGTACCTTCAGTTCTTCTTGGGGATTTTGGTCATCAGAACCGAACCTGCTTTTAATGCATTTCAATGGCTGGGAGATCAGATCCAGGTACAGGGAATTGGAAGCCAGAGTTCTATTCACCAGGGACCCCAAAGAATGTCGATTTGAGGGAAGAAGGAGGCTTTGGAACTATGCCTTAATTATAGTGTAGCAGAATCTGGTCAGGTAAAGAGAGTAATGGGCTTCAGGTGAGAATAGGGAATCCAGTTGGGTAAAGAGAGTAATGGGGGTCAGGTAGTATACAGAATCTGGTCGGGTAAAAAGGGAGAGTAAAGGGGTTCAGGTGAGAATGTAAGTGAAGAGAAATGATTTGCTGAGTCTGTCATTTCATGACCAACTTTTGGGGCATGGCTCACAGGTGGTCACACCTGAGTCAAATCCATCTTTCTCTGTGTCCTGCCTGTCCTAACTCTCGTCCCTTTTCTTCCCACTTCAGATTTTCCTGGCTTATACTGTGGAAGGATCCGGTCTTGTTTTTGGTGATACACTGGTCCAAAATGTTTTTGCTTTTCAGGTAACTTTTTTATGGGTAGGAATAACAATGTCAACGAAAGGATAGGGGATAGAGCTCGGGATGATTGTGTGTTCATGAGACCAGACAGCCTTTACCAACTCTATCCTGGAGGAGAGTCAACTCTTTCCCCATGGTCCTTATTATCTTGAATTTGGTTTAAAGTCGGGTGCAGGGGGAGGCTCTGGAAATATTCTGTTTAATACCGATAGGCTGATAGTCTGCAGTACATTTTGAGTTTATTCCTAAACGACATTGCATCTGTTACCCAGGGCATTCCCAGAGCATGTTAGAGGCCTGGGAGAGCTAGCTCGTGCCACACACAGCACACGCAGTATAACCTCTCACACGCTGCCTCCATTCTTGTTGCAGTCTCTGCCCATCATTGTTTTCTTTGGGTGTGTGATGTCTATTCTCTACTACCTGGGCCTTGTGCAGTGGGTGATTCAGAAGGTAAGGCATTTGGTCTCCAGGAAAGGACCTTCAGCTTGGATCTGTCAGGGGAATGAATGAGTTCATACTTACGCCTGGGGTGGGGGGAGAAAGTTCATAAGTGGGATGTGGAGAGTCAGAACCAATTTGAAAAGGCAATCTCTCTGAAGCATCCTGATATCAGATGATTACGCAGGGTGGAGATAGGCTAGAGGAAGAACATGGTAAAAAGCTCTTTCACATTGGGTTGAATTTGCATGTTCTAGAAGCCCCAAGGCCTGAGCTCTGACCAATATGTTTGCAATGTGCATTGTAAGCCCATACCACACAATTTCTAAAGGTCCCGTTTCTTACCGGTAAATGGAGTTGGGGAGGGGTAGAGTTTTGTAGGACATTATACAGGATTCCCTGCTAATGTTGAACATTCAGGTTTCTGAATTCTTTTAGATTGCCTGGCTTCCTCAAAGTCAGATGGGTACCACTGCTCCAGAAACCCTGGCCACAGCAGGAAACATCTTTGTGGGGATAGTAAGTACCCTGGAGCCTTCTGTTTTTCTTTTATTAAAAAAATATTATATATATATATATATATATATATATATATATATATATATATATATATATATATACAGATCCTATTTCTGATGGTTGTGACCCACCATGTGGTTGCTGGGAATTGAACTTAGGACCTCTGAAAGAACACTCAGTGCTCTTAACCAATGAGCCATCTCTCTAGCCCAAGCCTTCTGTTTTTCTAATCTCTCAAGAACTGAGAACTTGGCAGAAAACAAATTTAGAAAGAGGATTTTCCCTCCCCCAGGCCTCCCCACCTCCTCCCTTCCTTTTTTCTCTAGAACAGGGACTCAGGTAGCCCAGGCTGACCACATATTCACTATGTAGTTGAGGTTGACCTTAAATTATTGATCTCTCTGTCTTCCCCTCTCAAGTGCGGGGCTCATATGCGTGTATTGCCAAGCAGCTTGAAAGACTCATTTTTCTAAGGAAGATTGACTATGAGGCAGTCAGTCCCTTATGAAAGAATCCTCAGAGGGTCATGAACTTAGTTCATTGCTTTGATCCTTGATGCCTAATGTACAGTCCAGATGCACTATCTAGAAGGCTATCCTTAGCCACTGATCCAGGTTTTTACACGGGTATGTAGGTGAATGTGCTAGTCTAAACCTTCTCCCCCTCAGGAGCTAGGAAGGATGGTTGAGGTACCTCTTGTTTCTTGCTGTGATTCCCCGAGGTTTCCCCAAGTTTCTGAGGAAACAATGGCTTGTCTTGCTCAGGACTAACAGGGCTCTTCTTCATAGAGCGTCTTTCTCAGTGCATCCATCCGTGTGGAAGAAGAACAAGTGTTTGTGTGGAGTAGGTGTCTTTCCCTTTGGCTGTGATCAAGTACCTTGGAGACAAAAGCATATTAAGAGAGAGGCTTTCCTTTGACTCACAGTTTGAGAGTACAGCCATCCTGTCGGGAGGAGCTTGGTGACAGGAACTTAAGGCAGCTGAATAATGATGCTTGTGCCCCGCATCCAGGACCCAAGCCTAGGGAATGGTCCTGCCCACTTGTAGAATGGGTCTTCCCACCTCAATGTACCTAATTAAAATAACCTCTCGCTTGTGGACCTATCAGATAACCCCTCACAGGCATTCCTAGAGTCATTTAGTAGGAGATTCTATTAATTACCAATATTATTCTATCAATTATCAAATTTCTATCAAAATCAACATTAATCATTCCAGGGTTAAATCTATGCTATTGGCTAATCAAATTAACATTAGGGACAATAAGCCGGGAGGTGGTGGCACACACCTTTAATCCCACCACTTGGGAGGCAGAGGCAGGTGGATTTCTGAGTTCGAGGTCACTCTGGTCTACAGAGTGAGTTCCAGGACAGCCAGGGCTATACAGAGAAACCCTGTCTCAAAAAAAAAAAATTAGGGACAATAGTTTTTCAAATGAGTAAGAAGTTAACATTAGGGTTTTATTCTCCCAAAGCTTTGAGCTGTTTATCTGATGTTGATAGTTTTCAGTGTAGTTCTAAATTCTTTTATCATGACCTTACATTTTTCTAAAATTATCTATAATCAGTCAAATTTTGCCAGCTAGACTCTAAGCATCTAAGAGGAGGAACTATGCGTTAATGTTCTTAGGAGCTAATACATTCTTTTGCTGACACTCATTAAAGGATAGATGACCTCCTAGAGTGAGCATAGGTAATGTCCTACAGTGAATCTTCCTAGTTAATAAAAATGACAGACATTACACTAAAATATGCATTTTGTTTAATGACTCTCTCTCTCTCCCTCTCTCCCTCTCTCTCTCTCTCTCTCTCTCTCTCTCTCTCTCTCTCCTCTCTCTCTCTCTCTCTCTCTCTCTCTGTGTGTGTGTGTGTGTGTGTGTGTGTGTGTGTGTGTGTGTGTGTTTGTGTGTAAGTCCTCATGTATCATGGCTCTCAGTGGAGGTTAGAGAACAGCTATGGATATTGGTTTCTTCTTTCCTTCTGTCTACTATGTGGGTTCTAGATATTGGTCTCAGGTTTTCAGCCTGAACTTTGTTGCTTGTTTGACATCATTTTCATATTATTTCATAAAGCATTAGCTTAGATAATCTATTTTTGGTTCCTTTAATACTTGCTCTGTAGATATTAGTGTGTGGTCAGCAAGTGGTGTGTACTCTTTAATTTAGTAACTAACTGCATGGATTTAGACATGGCAAACAAAGTAAATGAACACTAGCTGTCTTCAGTATTCTTTAACATGATACAGGAACACATGAAAACAGGCCAACAAGGAGATGTTTGGGCAGGTTTCTGTCTACTTGTCGGTAGGGCGTGTATCTGATGGATCCATTCCCTGTCTGGGATAAGCACTTTGACGTGAGGAGTGATACTTTCTTGGTATGTGACTATTTTTCTTTGTTTTTAGACAGTGGCACCTCTGCTCATCCGTCCTTACCTTGCAGACATGACCATGTCTGAAGTCCATACAGTAATGACTGGAGGCTTTGCTACCATATCTGGCATCATGTTGAAAGAATTCATATCCTCTGGGGTGAGGCACAGTCACCATCATCGCCCATGGTGCGCCCCGTTGAGCCCTGCAGTGGTCCTAATTCCCATCTGGTTTTACAGATCGACTCATACTCCTTGATTTCTGCCTCGGTGATGGCTGCTCCTTGTGCACTGGCCTTGTCCAAACTGGTGTATCCAGAAGTAGAAGAGTCCAAGTTCAAGAGCAAGGAGGGACTGAAGCTGCCTCGAGGGTGAGCTGGGGGCAGTGCAGGAGGTGGTAAGCTGTGCTACCAGAGAAGCCCAGGGTGCTAGAGACATCCAGCTTCCCCAAAGGAAGAAGGTCTGTCACTCCATGTCACCCTTTGCTATCTCTGCTTCCAGCTAATCATTTTCACTTTCCCCCCTTTGGTCTGGATTTAACCTTCCCACCTGGCATTAGTGCCTTGTACAAATATTCAACGGACTTGGCATCAGACTTTCATGGCAATAGCATCTGAATCACCAAAGAGCAATCTCCACTATTATAATTACTAAAGAATCCCTTCACCCCTCCCAATGGCTGGCTACCGACTTCTTCCACTTTAGGGTCCCTGGAGCTTCTCCTCTCTGAGGAGCTGAGACCACTGTAGGTAGCATATTCTTCCTCTGTGCCCAATAACCACAGGGAAGAGAGGAATATCCTGGAAGCTGCGAGCAATGGAGCCACAGATGCCATAGGCCTTGTCGCCAATGTCGCAGCCAACCTGATTGCCTTCCTGGCTGTGTTGGCCTTCATCAATGCTACCCTCTCCTGGCTGGGGGAAATGGTGGACATCCATGGACTCAGTTTCCAGGTAAAGTTTTATATGTGTTGGGCATGTTTTCCTGCCCCTCACTGAAACTGAAAACCTGAGGAGAAGGGGGTGGGGGACGGAGAGGAGGTTAAGCCTGGATCGGCTCCTGGCGCTTTCTACTCTTCCTTTCCCTTCTTTCTCTGTCCCTCAGGTCATCTGCTCCTATGTCCTACGGCCCATGGTTTTCATGATGGGTGTACAGTGGGCAGACTGCCCACTGGTGGCTGAGATAGTGGGAGTCAAATTCTTCATAAATGAATTTGTGGCCTACCAACAACTGTCTCAGTACAAGAACAAACGTCTCTCTGGAGTAGAAGAGTGGATCAATGGCGAGAAACAGTGGATTTCTGTAAGTGACAATTACAGAGGGAGGGAGTTACACAGCGAGAGGTTCGGGCCAGGCGTATCTGAGGGAAGCAAGGCACGATGTGCCACACAAACAGGACCGTCAAGCATTTCTCAGTGTCGCGGCCTAGGCACAAGACAAGCAGAGGCACATGTGTCAGGACCCGAGCTTCTGCTCCAGGTCCCTGGGTTAGTTCTCTCCCGCATCCTGTCCCAACTTGGATCTTCATTGCTTCCTTACACTAGGACAGTCCAAAGAACATACCTTCTCCTGGATGTCCTGATGGTCCTTTATTACACCTTCAAACTGCTTAGGAACAGTCTTTCTTGCCTCTCCCTTTGCATCTCTAGGTCATTTTCTCTGTATCTTTAGTAAGAACCCTGCTGGGCAAGGAGCCTTGTAATATTACCATATCATGACATTGGTTGTAACTTGGGCCAGTTATTTTCTGAGCACCTTTTGTGCATCCTTTAGAACACTGTAAGAAAGATTTGGTGTGCCCTGGGACTTCTGACACGGTTCTGAGACACACCAGGACTAAATTTATCTACTTGTTTTCCCCCTAGGTGAAAGCTGAAATCATTGCAACATTTTCCCTCTGTGGATTTGCCAATCTTCGTTCCATAGGAATTGCACTGGGAGGCTTGAGTGAGTTGTTCAATTCCCAGGTCCTCAACACGCCAGGCAGATCCAGCCTTTGCTCACTGCCAAGCCGAGGCTAGATAGAGAATCTGGAGTGAAGTGGGCCTCTCAGGCCACATGTAACTCAGAGCTAACGCAGTCAGCTCACTATGATATATCCTCAGAGCTAAAGCAGTCAGCTCACTATGGTATATCCTCAGAGCTAACGCAGTCAGCTCACTATGGTATATCCTCAGAGCTAACGCAATCAGCTCACTATGGTATATCCTCAGTGCTAACACAGTCAGCTCACTATGGTATATCCTCAGAGCTAACGCAGTCAGCTCACTATGGTATATCCTCAGAGCTAATGCAGTCAGCTCACTATGGTATATCCTCAGAGCTAACGCAGTCAGCTCACTATGGTATATCCTCAGAGCTAATGCAGTCAGCTCACTATGGTATATCCTCAGTGCTAACACAGTCAGCTCACTATGGTATATCCTCAGAGCTAACGCAGTCAGCTCACTATGGTATATCCTCAGAGCTAATGCAGTCAGCTCACTATGGTATATCCTCAGAGCTAACGCAGTCAGCTCACTATGGTATATCCTCAGAGCTAATGCAGTCAGCTCGCTATGGTATATCCTCAGAGCTAAAGCAGTCAGCTCACTATGGTATATCCTCAGTGCTAACACAGTCAGCTCACTATGGTATATCCTCAGTGCTAACACAGTCAGCTCACTATGGTATATCCTCAGAGCTAACACAGTCAGCTCACTATGGTATATCCTCAGTGCTAACACAGTCAGCTCACTATGTTGTATCCTTTACAACCAATGGTTTATCTGCCTCTTCTCCTTTCTGCCAAAGCACAAACAGGTTTTGCTTTTAGTTTCCTTATAAGGAAGAAGTTATGAAAATTATAATGCTATGTTCCTGTTAAATTGCCTAAAGTACATTCTGAAATTAACCTTCCCAAAAGTTTTTTTTTCTTTTATGAGTGGTATTTGCACAAGAATTTAAAAAGCCAAATGAAAGCAGGAGACAAAGCAGATACGTGGAGTCAGTGCACATCATACTTCGTGGTGCAAAAGCTGAGCATCCTGGAGTCCAGGGGAGTAGTTAGTACTTGTAGTAGAGGTATTCAGGGTGCCGACTGTGGGTGATGGTTGCAGGAATACCAAGAGCAAGTGTGTGTGTGTGTGTGTGTGTGTGTGTGTGTGTGTCTGTGTCTGTGTCTGTGGTATGTGTGTGTGTGGTGTGTGTGGTGTGTGTGTGTGGTGTATGTGTGTGTGTGATGAGTGTATGTGTGTGGTGTGTGAATGTGGTGTGTGTGAGTGTATGTTTTTGTATGTGTGTGATGTTTGTGTGTGTTGTGTGTATGTTGTGTGAGTATGTGTTTGTGCATGTGTGCACGAGATGTATATGTATGTGTGTGATATGTGATATATGTATATATGGAGTGTGTGTGTCTGAGTATGTGTGTGTGTATGTGTGGTGTGGACTGTGTGTATGTGGTGTGTGAGTGTCTGTGTGTGTGTGGTGTATATGGTTTGTGTGGTGCAATATGTGTGTATGTGTGTGTTTTGTGGTATGTGTGGTGTGTGTGTTTGTGTGTCTGGTATGATGTGTATTTGTGTGTGTATGTGAGTGTGGAATGGTGTGCGGTGTATATGAGTGTGGTGTGTGTTGGTGTGTCTGTGTGTTGTGTTTATTGAGGTATGTGTATGTGTGGTGTGTATGGTGTGTGGTGTATGGTGTATATCTTTGTGTGTGTGTGGTGTGTGTGCCTGTGGATCTGTGTGTATGTGTCTGTGGTGTGTGTGATATATGTGTGAGGTGTGATGCGTGTGCGTATGTGGTGTGATGTGTGTGTATGTGTGTGGTGTTTGTGTGTGGTGTGTGTGATGTATGTGTGTGTTGTATGATGTGTATGTTATGATGTGTGTTTATATATGTGAATGTGTGATGGTGTGTGTGGTGTGTGTGTGTGGTATGAAGTGTGGTATATGTGAGAGTGTTGTGTGTGTGATGTGTTTGTGATGTATGTGTGGTATGTCTGTGTTGTGGTGTGTCTGTGTTTTGTGATGTGTGTGTGTGTGTGTGTGTGTGTGTGTGTGCATGTATGTGTATGTGTGTATATCAGAATTACAAGCTGAGCGCTTGGGAGAGCCAAGTTAGGAATGGGTGTAAGAAGCAATAGAATATGAACAGAATGTGTTAAAATGCCACTTGTGGCAATCATATACTGGGGTAGACTCACTAAATTTACATCACTGAGAGCTGTTAAGCAGTTTGAAGGTGAAAAAAATTTCCTTCTTGTTTTTGGTTTTCCTTTCTGTAAAATATTCATCCATATTGTTGTATGTCTGCCACGTGATAGCTGTGACTCTGGGCTGGGTGAGATTGATGCTGTCCTCTCTAGTCTTTGGCTGAGAACAGTACATGTAATTCCAGTCTAGACTTCCCAGTGTAGATCTCAACTGGTCAACACAGGCATCTGTGCCTGCTTGAGCAGCTCAGAGCCCTGCTTGATTCAGATTTATCTCTAATGGTTTCCAGAACCACTGAGATGAGAGTCAGATACACTATTCTAGATCCAGGAGGAGTCTGAGTTATATATCAATAGTAACGTGTATATGCACCTCTTAGGGAAGCTTTAGCAGGCTTAGGTGGTTGGACAAAGAACACTAGTCATCTGACCCATTGTGTTTTTACATTCTTCTAATGGGGACTCACGGGCTACACCTCCTTGCTGTGTGCAGAAGACACCAATTGCTCCCTTTTGTTGCCTACAGCCTCCATGATGCCCCAGCGGAAGAGTGACTTGTGCAAGCTTGTGGTCAGGGCACTCTTCACAGGTGCCTGTGTTTCCTTTATCAGTGCCTGTATGGCAGGTAGGTGCCTGAGCATCTAACCCTCCACCCCACAGACCCCTGGTCTGCAGCATGACCAACTCCCAGCCAAGCAATGCAGAACTTTGGGGTCCATGTGCCAACTCTTCCTCTTTGAATAATCTTTATCTCCTGTGTGCAGGAATCCTCTATGTTCCCAGAGGTGCTGAAACTGACTGTGTCTCATTCCTAAACACAAATTTCACCAACAGAACCTATGAGACATATGTGTGCTGCAGAGAGCTTTTCCAGAGGTAGGCAGACCCCAGGGTCCCGCTCCCTCCTCACATGTCCTCCTATAGGAAGGGAACTTGTGGATGCTGGGAGAGGGAGGTCTTGAGTACAGGTCCATGGAAGCTCTATGGAGTGTATAGACACAACATGGATGCTGGTGAGGACATAGTCTGGACTCTTCTCTTAGTAGGCATTATCTTCAGTATTAGTCCTACTGTGTGTGGCAGGTTGTGTTTACTGGTAGTGTATAGGGGAAGGGAAAGAAGTTTGATCTCTTTGCTAAGAAGTTTCTGTATTTATTGTGACTGATAAATAGATAGTAGACAGGTGTTGATTTTACAGTCGCTTAAAACTCAGTTTTCTTTCTAGATAGAAATAAAGCAGACCAAGAGAAGACAGATTTTAAATTTAAAAGATAACCTTGAGTTCAGATAGTATGAAGGTGAGCTTGTTTACGATATTCTAGACTATGAAAGGAACCTATCACTGAGCCCAAGGAACTAGTTTTGGGACACAGAGAAGGAAGGGATGAGGAAGCAGAGTATTAGATGCTGTCTAAGGCAAAGGTGCATGCTGGCAGTGGGCTGCAGGTGAGCGGGGAGAGCTCTAGGAAGCAAGGCTGAGCCATCAGAGAGAGGCCTTGTAGGAAAGCCTCGAGAAGTCCCATGCTGACCTGCAGGGCTCTGCACACCAGCATGGTGAGCTGTGCTTTACAGACAGAGGTGTGGAAACAAGGAGAGGGAACTCATTGCTGTAACAGTCCTAGCAGGAGAGTGAGATGCTTGATGGATATGGGGGCACCACATAAGGGAGAATCGGTAGGACTGACCCTCAGCTGGATAGGAGAAAGGCCCAGGGTGAGGAGGAGACAGAAGCGTCTTTTCTGACTTGGGCCAGTGTGTCCATCACAGGGAGGAACAAGAAATAGGAGTAAAGGAGAAAGGCGTGGCCTCTTCCCTTTCTGGATATGCTAATGTGGAGGTACCTGTGTGAACACATATAAGCAACTCAAGTTACAGGGAGTCTGAGGCTCAGGACAGAGGTCAGAGCTGGAGCCTGATTAGGAGGTGGCATGTATGTCCATGATGCATTCCTGTACTTACTCAGATGGTAGCTGTAAACAGGCTAAGAAACAACGTAAAAGTAAGTGAACTGCAATAAATTCCATTTATTGTTAAAGTAGAACTTATAACTTTATAAATTTTATCTGGTGGAGTTCTGATGTGGATTTTCTAAAGACATAGTCTAAGAGTCATTAGCATCTAGAAACCCAAAGACATGTTTTCAGGGGTTGAAAACACCATATAAATCCACTCCCAAGTCAGCTGGGGTCTGGCTTAAGTAGTTGCTCAGATGCTGCTCTTGCAGAGGGGCTAACAGGCTGAGGTTGTGGAGGACCTGAGTTCTGTTCCCCATGCACACCGGGTGCCTTCCAACCATCTGCAGCTCCAGCTCCAGAGGGGTCCCACGCTTAAGTCCTCTGCAAGCACCTGCTCTCACCTGCACACACAGACACACAGACACACAGACACACAGACACACACACACACACACACACACACACACCTGCACATGGATATGCAATTTGAGAAAAATAACAGCTGGATCTGTCTATCTGTCTGTCTGTAATGAAATAAAATAATGATAATAAAATAACAAAATATTACTGAGAGTAGAGGGTAATGTGGGAGGGATTGAGGGAGGGTATGTGGGAGGGAGGGAGTTGGAAAAGGATGAGGAAAAGTGACGTAATTCTGTTTCAGTTTGAATGAAATGAAAATCAACAATTGAAAAGAGAAATATCTTTGTCTAATTTATACCTATGAAGTGTAAGCAGTTTGTTCTTTCTCATGAGAAAAGTGTCCCTAGTTCTCAGCTTTTTTTTTTAATTAAATTTAATTCTGGATCATTTATAAGGCCTATTTTTTTTTTCTCAACTGTCCGGAAATGACATTTCCTCCTGGGCTGAGGTTTGGAACTGGGCACGGGGCGGACAGGGTCAGGGTTCTGTTCCAGCATCAGCTAAAGCCTGAGCAGCCAAGCTCGGTCAGTTGGATCTCGGGTCCCTGGTAATGACGACAGATGGACTCACGGCAGCTTTGTTCTCAGCTGCTGGGAACGTGTTGATTGTGCTGCCTTGTTTGTCTCTGACCCGTGTGCGTCTGCTTTTATCATTTCAGTACGTGGCTGAACGGCACCAACACGCCTTCTTTCTCAGGCCCCTGGCAAGACAAGGAGTCCAGCCTCAGGCACCTCGCCAACTGCTGCGACCTCTACACCAGCACTGTGTGCGCATGAGGCTGGCAGGCCATTCCGTGACGGTTCTTATAGAACAGATTCGGATTACCAGATACATTTTCATGGACTTAAACTTCCCATTCTCTGAGAACCACACTGTACTCCACAAACTGAAAGTTCTGAGCTCTCTGTAGCTCTGTATGAAAATGAGCCCCTACCTTTCCACAGACCCTCTTGAGCTAGGAATGTAGCTGAGGAGGAAAATATGTGTGTGCTAAGTGCTAAGATTCAGGTTCAATCCCGGGCCAGGCCCAGAGTGGAGAGAGTGGGGAAATCAAAGTACACTTAGTTTTAGCTTGGGAATGGTGGCCCACCCCTGTGGTCTCTTACCTGTAGGCTCACAGGTAACAGATTGCCTCATATCCAAGGCAAGCCTGGCCCAACCCCGAAGTATTTCACAGAAGTGATAGAGTAGATGACATGTCCTCAGGCAGGGGTCCAGGGGAGGGAGTATATTTCTAAAGTTATATGGGAAACACACGGGAATTTAAAGATAACACGTTTTATATTGTCAAAGATTTATAAACGTAAAAACTCCTTTTATTTTCATACAGTAATAAAAATGCTTCCTGTAATTAAGTGTTTTTTAAAAAGAACTTATTTTTTAATTGTGGTGTGTTTGTGTGTGTGTGTGTGTCTCTCTCTCTCTCTCTCTCTCTGTGTGTGTGTGTGTGTGTGTGTGTGTGTGTATGTATGTGCGTGTCAGTGCCGGTGCCAGAGGAGCCCTGACGTGGGGGTCACCGGGACCTGGAGGTACAGGTGGCCCTGAGACAGCCAACACAGGTGCTGGAGACTGCACTCCTGTGCGCTGCAGGAGCAGTACACACTTAGCCACTCACTGAACCTTCTTGTAAGCCCCCAATATGTAAAATCCTAAGCAATGTCCTCATTTAAAAGGCCCCACTTAATGCCAGCTACCTGCATTTCAGGTTATAGAATCCTTTAAAATACTTTCGGACCATCTATATGAGTCACCGTATAAAAATCTGGCCACAAAGCCTGAGTTAGACCCCAAGAGGATTTCTCTGAACAGAAACGGATAAGGGGCACCCACACCAGGGACACTTAGCAGTCACCCCAGCACCCTCACTTGCTCTTGGCTTCAGCTCCTCAGTCAGGGGCCAAGTGTGGGCGACACAGGCCTTGGGTCTCCAGGAGTTTGAGGTCAGATTGGTCTATATGGTGAGCTTTAGGACACCCCGGCTACATAGAGAGACCTTGTCTCAAAAAACAGAAGGAAAAGCAAAACAAAAATGCATAACAGACTATTGGACTGGTGCTGGTGCCATGCTGAAGAACCCAGGGGCTGTCCAGTGTTGGGGGCGGCAGAGGCACCATAGACAGCCCTGTTCCCCCAGAGTTACCCAGAGCAGCCACGGATCACAGACAGCCTGGTTGTCCAGGAAACCTAGGCATGATTTGTTGTGGACAGCCCTGGGCTCATACTTTGATGTTAATTCCACTCCTCAGAGGGTCTGCAGATGAGGAGTTGCCTTGTGAACCGTCTCCCCACCTTAACTTTTCAAATAAAGGCTTGAGCCAATGATTGGGCAGGAGGAAAGTGGGAGGAGCAGAGAGTCTAGGGGAGGAGCTACGGGGTATAAAACAGGAGGAGGAGGAGCAAGAGGAGAGAAGAAACTAAGAGAAGAAAGGGGAAGAAATGGAGAGAGAAACGGTTAAAGAGAACCGGAGAGGCGGCAGGGAGAGAAGCTCGGGGCCTAGAGAAACTGCAAGTTGTATGGGATAAAATAGATTGAAACAGAGTAGTAGAGTGGGAGGCCTGCCCAGTCTAGGCTTGTAGCTTGTTTTGTTAACCGCTGAGTTGAGCTTTCTTTTACCGGGGAACTGGGTTGGAAACATAGTAGCAACAATGATTGGGTCCTCATCAGTAGGCTAGAGGGCATGGAGGACACCAAGACAGCTAATCCTTTGTTACACTATCTGTGTGTGGGTTTGGGGGCTTGAGTCCAGGGGTTCAGCAAACATTTTACCAACTGAGCCATCTCTCCAGCCCAAGAATAGCTTTAAAAGTAATTAATTTATCTTACTGTGTGTGTGTGTGTGTGTGTGTTGTCTGTCTGTCTGTTTGTCCAAGTATGCAGGCACGGATGAGCAATCAGAGGATTGCAGTGTCAATAGTCAGGTCTGCCCTGCCACCTTGTGGAATCTGGCGATTGGTCTCAGGTTTTTAGCCTGTGTTCTAGCACCTCTACCCATTAGTCCATGTTGCCAACCCTAGACTATTTCCCGTCACTGTACACTGTCTCATGCCACCTCCCCATGAGCGTGATCATTCAGTCACCACACACAATTGCTGAGTTTCCTTAAAAATATATCCCTTCCTGCTATGTGTCCCTCCAAGCTCCCTCCCCTCTCAGGTGAAAATAACTACAGCCTTGTAGAAGGCTTGCTGTGGAGGATGCAGCATCTCCTCTCTAGCATCACCACTGGACACAGGGATGGAGAGTGCGTGTTTGCTCTCGTCCCTCCTGCCTGCATTTTTCTTCCATATCTCCTGTCTTGCAGTCTAACACTGCTGGAATGTGAATGTTTGCCCCTCACCCCATCCACATATTGAAATCCTGTCCAGGAGGTGTTAGCATTAGAGGTGAGAACTTAGAGTAGGTCATGTGGGTGGAGCTCTCATGAATGAGATCCATGCTCTGATGAACGAACCAGAAAACATTTTGGTCTTCGACTTGTTGGGGAGAGATGGGCGTGTATATGGAATCGGGTCCTCTAACACCAAACTCTGTGGCTCTGATCTGGGATTTCTCAGCCTTCAGAAACATGAGGAATACATTTCTATTGTTCAAATGCCATTTGATTTAAGGTATTTTGTCTCTAAAAGATCAGGTAGCTGAAGATGAAGTTTTTTTGCATACTTCTACCATAGACATATCTTATTTTCTCCAGGGGTTCCTGGCACCCTGCCCTGCATATGCCCAACTCCTCTCCTACCTAGTTTCAGAAGGGCAGGGTTAGAGGATGGGTCCATTTGGACTGGAGTTTGCTGAGGGGTACAGACTAGAAGTCCTTGCTCTGCTTAAGAATTGACGGAGCAATATGCACTCTTAATAATGACAGTAAGCCAGGAACAGGGGTAACCAGGTCTTTAAATGTCTCCAGTGGGAATACTCGTTTCTTGGAATGACCTGTCCTGGGGATGAGAGGTTGGCCACCAAGAGCAAAGTTGGGAAGCATTGCAAGAAGAAGTAGCTATGTTCAGGATTGCACACAATGCTACTTATCCAGGAGATACCTATGGATAGACACTCATGCTGACTGATGGCAGGACAGGAGGGTTAATGAATGTCAACCAGAGCAAGGGCTTAGGTGAGACAAAGGTAGACAACAGCAAACAAGAATGTGCCTGTCCTTTCTCAGAGAGGAGTCATGTGTCAGTCAAGTAACAGTCTAGGGGCCAGCAACATGGCTCAGTGTGTAACAGTGCTTGCCTCAAAGTCCTGACGACCAGAGTTCAATTTCTGTTACCCATGCAAAGCCGGAAGGAGAGAAAGGACTCCACACAGTTGTCCTCTGGTCTCTGCATTCACCCTGGACATGTGTGTACTCTCTCTTGCACACAGCATACGCACAATAACAAATAAAACATTAGAAAAAAATCTTGGCATCGTGGCTAACATAACATGATCAGCCATTTTAACTTTGCCTCGTAGACTTTGAAGTGTATGCCAGGGTCGCCTGGCAGGGAAAGCGGCAGTTCCAGCCAAGATGGCTACAATCAAGATAAATCTCTACAACCAGATGCTCACGCAGATGATTTTTAGCAACAGGGGAGGGAGCGTCAGGAGATTTGCTGGGAACCATTTTCCCCACAGCTTACATTTTCACTAGAATAAACGACTTTGATCAGTTTCTAGAAAAGCAAAAGCTACATGTTTTTTAACATTCAAAATTCTTTTTGTCCCTGTCTCAAGGTTGGCATGTGTGGCAGTCATTGCCAGATTACCCATGACTAAGAATCGTTCCCATGTATTTGGAGCAAGAAGCCAAACAGAATACTGTAGCAATTTTTAACGAGCAGAGAGAACTGGGATTTTTGCTGAAATCATATTTCCTCTTGTCAGGAGCTGTTGCTCCCTCAAGAGAGGTGAACATTATGTCTGTGGAACTGAGCACCTCATAGAGACAGTCGGCAAACGTAGCTGATCCCCTTTCCATGGCAACATGACTGGGATTTGAATTATTCATCAAATGAAGGATATTTCCTCATGGCTAGGCAAACTCAAAGGATAATGGAGCAAATTCCCCAAAGAAATATTATTATTCTTCTATTTTACATTTGAGAGTTTCTTTTGGTGTGGTTTCGGAAGCAAATTCATGAAATCTACGATTTGGCAAACTATCCTTTAGCTATGAGGCTGTCCTTTATAAAACAAAACTAATGTAAAGTTATTTGATGGCTTTCAGAGACAAGTCAAATATTTAAAAGGTTTAAAGATAAACAATGTAAGGTGTCATCAGGAGCCACTCACTGCTGCCTAGTTATATCACCTAGAGGGGATCACCATCATGTGGATTTCCTGGACCACTAGCTGTGGGCTGGCCTGTGCTGACCATGGGCTCCAGCCAGATCTCACTGGCTATGTATCTGACTGCCATTTTGGCACCATGGTGCTTAACTAAGGGTTAATCAGGGTGGGAGGTGCTTCAGCCAGTCATGTGATGCACCCATCAGTCAATACCACCCCAAAAGCACTGTTACACAAAAGTAAATTCTTTTTTGCATCTCTCTCTCCCTGACCACCACCCTCCCATTCCCCCCACCCCTGTGGGGAGGGAAATCCTAGGCTAGAAATATGTGAATGCCAGAGTGGTCTTTAAGAACAGACCCTCAGTGTAGGATTTTGGTGTTTAATAGCTCACCCACACCTGTCTGAAGGCGTCTGGAGCGGTTTCTGCTGTGGAGCTGTAGTAAAGGTCTGGGCCACACCGTGATCACTGCAGCCTGGAGATGAAGAGCAGGTAGAAGGTGGAAGATTGGGAGGATGAGGCTTGGGACCACAGGGAATGCCAGGCTTGCTTGGCCCAGGGACTATGGTGATGATGATAGGACTAGAGGAGAGACAAGAAGCTTTTGAACAATACGTTAACACTTTGCAAAAAGAAAATCCTATCAAAGCCTGAGGGCTTCCATAAATGAGGAACTTCCCTCTTGCAACTGCATATTAGACAGGTGAAAATTTTGGGTTTCAGACCTGAAACAGTCAGCTGCATGAGACAGCAAAGGCAAGACTTCAATCTTCTCTGACGTGGAAACTTTAAGGGTTCTTTGGAAAGTCAGTTGTGTTAGATGGTGTTTCACTGGGGCAAAAATGTGAAGAAGTGTTTTCCTAAAGTGGACACAGGTGAAAGACTAAGACAGACTAGAGAAGGAATGTTGAGTTGAAGCAGACACAGGAGAGAGGATATTCTGTAAAGCAAGCAGATGAAAGATTCTCAACTAAAGACCCATGTTTTGGTCTGCCTTACATTACATAGTTGAGCTCCATTTGTCAGGACTCCATAGAAAGAAACACACCAAAATACCTGTGGTGGTGTGTCGAGGTTTCTTGCCATTTTCTTGGACTCTGGCTGAATGGAGTGATGTCAGCTGAGAAAGATGCACACGCTGAGGCCAGACCCATGGAGGGCAAGTGATGTTTGGAAGGACAAATAGGACTGTATGGACAGTGATGGGGGCTGAGCTATGCTTGCTGGTACAGCTAGCTGTTTAGAAATTGTTGGTCTCGTGCCTTTGCTTTGCTGAGAGAGGCACAGCCAGGAACTTTTTCTGACATCCCTCTGGGTTCCTAATACTGACTCATGCTGAGGCTCAGGCCTGGCTGTCTCTGCTAGGCAGTGCCAGGGCTGTTGATTCCTGTTTGCTATCCCAACACTACTGAACTGGACTGCTGGGGCATACATGAAGTGTTTACTGGGTAGAGCTTCTGCTGCTGACCTGTGAACTGAACTGGCAATTTCCAGACAACAGACAGGAGTTGCTCCAAAGAACCATTTCTAAACAGGTCCACTTCCCCCTGTGTCCTTTCTTTTCCACTACCTCTGGTGTGTGGTAGGCTACAAGGAAGGTTAAAGTGTTTAAGAATCATCATTGTAGTGGCTATTCCTGGTTGTCAACTTGACCATATCTAGAACGAACTACAATCCAGAATTGGAAGGCTCACCTGTGATCCTAATCTGGAGGCTGGGAGACTCAAGTTTCTGACCTGGATCTTGGTGTGGAGATCTTGAATCATAGTGGCTATGAATTCCAGAAGATTAAGACACGGAGATCTCTGAGTTCAAGGTCATCTGGGATTAAAGGCATGGTGGCCCACGTCTTTAATCTGGGCCACACCCTCTCCTGGAGATCTACATAAGGACATTGGAAGAAGGAGGACTCTCTCTTCTTTGCCTGCTTGCCTCATGGGACTGAGCAAATGCTAGATCCTTGGACTTCCAATCACAGCTGCTGCTGACCATTGTTAGGGAGTTAGACTACAGACTGTAAATCATCAACAAATTCCCTTACTATATAGAGACTGCCCATACGTTCTGTGACTCTAGAGAACCCTGACTAATAAAATCATTAAAAAAAATAGGCATTTGAAAAAATTAAAGCTATACTTCTTTCTTTTCAGTTTCTTTCAGACAGAAAAATGTATGCAACTTTAAAACCTTGACAGGCGGTGGTGTCACATGCCTTTAATCCCAGCACTTGGGAGGTAGAGGCAGGCAAATTTCTGAGTTCGAGGCCAGTCTGGTCTACAGAGTGAGTTCCAGGACAGCCAGGGCTATACAGAGAAACCATGTCTCCAAAAAAACAAAACCAAACCAAACCAACCAACCAAACAAACCAAAAAACAAAAACAAAAAACAAAACAAAACAAAACAAAAAAAACAAAAAACAAAACCTTGAGATGCATCAGTCTCAGAATTCCAAAATTGTCCTAGAATCTTCTTGGCCAGCAGGGGCATTTTTTAAGTCTCAATTGACAAAGGAAGTAAGATTCCCTTGCCTGAAGGACACCCAGGGACTGAGTGAAGTCGGTTAACAGTGATACAACTTGCTCGCAGCAGGATTTGCCTACAGTATCTTTGCCTCTGGTGTGGTTACCAACACAGCCAGGAATGAAAATACTTTCTGCTGTAGAAATAACTAGCCAGCACTTCCTGGGACTCGAGGGACCTGGGGAATGTATGGGGATGGGGATAAGGTGAGGATAGATTTCATAGGTGTGAAGGCTGGGGAGAAGGATGGTGTATTAACCAAGATTTTGTAGAATAGGATTCTTCGAGAGGCATCTACACATAGACTTTTATTCAGTGTTCTGGTAAGTATACTCACACAAACACACCCTGGAACATCAAGCTGAAGATTCCTGAGTTCGCTGTGCTGGTTCCTTGAAACTGGAGGTGGAAATATCAGAAAGATTTTACTAAAAGGAAATCAAGAGTGAAAATTTTAGACAGAAAAATGATATCGAGACAATTTTTCTGTGTAAGACTTGGAAAGCTGCCATGTGATTGTACTTTAGTAGAACTTAAGACACTTCCTCTTAGTAAAGAATAAAGACCACCCCAAGTAAGGGCCTGATGTCAGGACTTTTGTGAGTTGGTGCCAGTGTGGAGGATGCTGCTATAAAACCAGAACCCTTAATATCAAAGGTGGTGATGGCATTCTAGAGTAACAGAGGGCCTGGAATAACATTGACTATAGCAGTTACGTCCTGGTTCTTCCTCCCAGCCCCATGCTCCCAGAAATAAAACTCTGATTCAAAATATATTTACAAATTCCTTGGCCATATAAGTAAGCTTTTCTCTGATAAGATCATAACTTAAATTATCCCGTTTATTCTAATTACACTCTGCCATGTGGCTGGTCACCTGTGTTCAGATATCAACAACTATCTCTTCATGCCTTCCCAGGCAAATCTCCCAGGTCTGTCTCTATCCCAGAATTCTGTCTGCCTCCCCCACATCCCACCTTCTACTCCACCCTTGCCTATAGGCCACAGTTTTTTAGCTAATAGCTGATGCATCCATACAACACACAAGACATTCTCTGTACACTTAACTACCCAAGAGAGAACACTCAGTCACTGCAGGGCCCAACAGAGCCTGAGCAGCGGCAAGCAGTCGCGACCTGCAAGGAAGTTTTACAATGATCAGCAGATTGTGATACTTCTTTAAGTTTCTTTATGCCGGGCAGTGGTGGCGCACGCCTTTAATCCCAGCACTTGGGAGGCAGAGGCAGGCGGATTTCTGAGTTTGAGGCCAGCCTGGTCTACAGAGTGAGTTCCAGGACAGCCAGGGAGGGCTACATAGAGAAACCCTGTCTCGAAAAACCAAAAAAAAAAAAAAAAAAAAAAAGGTTCTTTATACGTTTGTGTGAATGTGTGTGTCTGTGTATGTCTGTGTGTGTCTGTGTGTTGTACTCAAATATCACAGGGCACATGTGAAGGCCTGAGGTGTAACAGATACACAGATGACATGCCTAAAAAGCCATATCCCAGAGAACCAGTGAACTTTAGATTTATACATTTTAAAAAGAGAACCTACTAGTCTTTGTCTTGAAAAACAGGGAGAGTTTATCAAGTGTTTTATTCGACAGTGAGAACTGTGTAACATTGCTTAAGGGATTTGGGATATGGACATAAATAAAACAATCACCGATCTCAGAGATCATGACCTATAAAACTAAGCTATCTTTGAGTAACAGACAAACAAAAAAAACACATCTCAATCCCAAACCCAAACTCTGCCAGTCTCAATATCTTGTTATAAAACAAATAATAATCTGATTATACTATAGCATTGGTAATTAATTAGTCACATAAGGATATAATTATCTTCATAAAGAATTCTATAATATTAAAAAATTTAGAGGGCAGAAAGTACATAAGGATAAATTCTGCAGGGGACTGGAATGGTGGGTCGGTGGCTAAGAGTATTTTCTCGTACAGAGACCCTGAGCTCAGTTTTCAGCACAAACACAGATGGGCTCACATCTGTCTGTGACTCTAGCTTCAAGAGGCTGGATGCCATCTTCTGGTCCTCATGGGTACCTCAAAACATGAACACATACAACCACACATACATTTAAATAAACTGTTAAAACCTCTTTAACAAATAAAGATAATCACTGATCAACATAAAAAATATTTACTTTTGCAAAGTCAGGAACACCAAGAAAAATTTCCTTGTGGGCATACAGTGTGTGGGAAGAGCTCACCCTTTAAATGTACTATGTGTGCAAACATCTTATGTGAGGAAGTGTGAATTTTATGTCATTATTTTAACAATTAAGCACTCCAAATAGTCAGCAGGTTTCAGAGGGCTGGGTTCTTTCAGGAGGCCCACTATGTTTCAAAGGAGCGTGTATTTTCTGTACACCAGAGAGCAACTCCTCCATGAGCTGAGACTGCAGATGTGGCTTCCAGGCATCTCACCGACAGAAACCCAGGGTCTCAAAAGTAGCTCTGCTTCCTCCCAGAGAGGGTGGGGCTGGGTTTGGCAGCCATTCCTGCCCAAAATTAAAAAACACTGGGTCTTAGATAAGATGGGGGTTCTCCAAGATAGAGAAGGAGGCAGTCTCCAAGAGAAACAGTTGAAACTCTTCAGGGTTAGGCATAATGGATGGTTATGGGTGCAGAATTGAAGCTGAGTAGTAATCTTGGCCCCAAGACTTTGTTTATCTGTTGGTCTGTCTGTCTATCTATCTATGTATCTATCTATGTATCTATCTATGTATCTATGTATCTATCTATGTATCTATCTATCTATCTATGTATCTATCTATCTATCTATCTATCTATCTATCTATGTTCTATCTTTTCTTGAGAAAGGATCTCACTATATAGCCCTGGCAGGCCTAGAACTGACTACATAGATTAGCCTGGTCTGAAACTCATAGAAACCTGCTTGCCTCTGCCTCCACGGTGCTGGGATTAGAGTTGTACACCACATTCAGCTCCCAAGATTTAAAAAAAAATAAATATTTCTTTTTCTCTCATACAGTACATCCTGATCACAGCTTCCCATCCCTCCACTTCTCTCAGTTCCCCTTCAGCACTCCCCTCCCTCAGATGCCCCTTCTCGATCTCCCCCTAGAAAACAGCAGGCCTCCCAGGGATATCAAATAAACACAGCACAATGCAGCAAAATGCAATAAGACCAGGCCCTCATCAAGGCAAGGCAACCCAATGGGAGGAAAAGGTTCCCAAAAGCAGGAGAATCAGAGACACCACACTCCTACTATCAGGAGTGTACCCCAAACCACCAAGTCAACAACCATAATATATACGCAGAATAATATATACACAGGGGACCTAGCACAGACCCACGCAGGATCTGCCCCTTCAGTCTCTGTGAGCTCTCCGGAACCTGCTTAGTTGCTGGTGCTCCTGAGACTTTATTTGTACTTCTATTTCTCTGTATAGTTCTGGCTGTCCTGGAACTCACTCTATAGACCAGGCTGGCCTCGAACTCAGAAATCCACCTGCCTCTGCCTCCCAAGTGCTGGCATTAAAGGCGTGTGCCACCACTGTCCAGCAGCTCCTGGGACTTTAGATCCTTGACTTTACTATTTACTCAGGAGGCAACAGCTTCCTTCATTAAGTGGGGGTGGCTGTGAGGTTGTTAAATACCCAAAGCTGAGTGGAGTGGGCCCTGCCTGTAACCCTGGTACTTAAGAGACCAAAGCAGAAAGATCATGAGTTCAAGACCAGCCTGGGCTATATAGCAAGGAATACATCCTTAAAAACAATTACATAGTGACTTATTGAAGACAGCAAAGAAAATGTAGCTGCTATTCTACCCATCGTAAAATTCACTATTGTCTCAAAATTCATTTTTATTTTTTCCAAGGCAATTTGTCCTGTAGCCATCTCTTGGCATTGATGGATATTACTCTTTCACACATTCAGCCTGAAAAAACTGTCATTTTATTCCTGGATTTTGTTTTGTTTGTTTGTTTCTTTTTCCTTTTTTGCAATCATATTTAACCAGTAGTTAGAATCTATCCTTTTTCTCTCCTGCCAAACTTTAGTCTTATATTTCAGTATCTCCTACCTGGGCAACTGTCATCTTCTAGCTTGTCTCAAATCTCACTTTATACTGATGCCACTCCTTTGTGCCCAAGCCCTCCAGGGGTCCATATTAACCATGGAGAATATTCCTCAGCATATATTAAATTTCTCCACAGTCTGGTTCTATGATGCAAGGTTTAGCAAATAAAAAATGCTAAGTGCTCAGTTAGCTTTGAACACCCATTCAGTTAAGCCTAAAATAGTTAGAGTAAGTTGTTGCATGCAATATTTGGGACGCATTCCAACTGATAAATTATCCGCTGTTTATGTGAAATTCTAATTTAACCGAGAGTCTTGTTTTTTCAAACCCACATGGCCTTTTACCCACTTCATGCAATGACTCCACACTCTGTGTTCTCAGACACACAGCGTCTGTTCTAGATCTCATGCTGCTCTCTGGTCTCTTGTCTCGAAGTGACAAAGGAGAAAAAGCAAATCCATTGGCATCAGTCCCAGGGGGCACATCACCCTCCTGGCCTCCACAGGCACCAGATACTCAGGTGGTGCATAGTGAGTATGCTCCACAAATACACAAATTTCAGAAAAAAGTTTTTAAAGCTACAGAAATAAATGGAGGAAGTAGACTTCTTTACAGCTAAAAACAACTAACGAATGTGGCAGGAACGGGGGAGATGGAAAATGAGCATCTGCTGATCTTTACAGCAGCGAATTATTCAGATAAGACACTTAGTTAGGGTTTTACTGCTAGGAACAGACAACATGGCCACAGTGACTCTTATAAGGACAACATTTAATTGGGGCTGGCTTACAGGTCCAGAGGTTCAGTCCATTATGGTCCAGGTGGAAACATGGCGACATCCAGGCAGGCATGGTACAGGAGTTGCTGAGAGTTCTACATCTTCTGAAGGTTGCTAGCAGAATATTGGCTCCTAGGCAGCTAGGATGAAGGTCTTAAGGCCCACACCCATAAGGCCACACCAACTCCAACAAGGCCACACCTCCCAACAGTGCCACTTCCTGGGTCAAGATATGCAAACCATCAGAGACGCTTGTTTAGTCCTTAGGGGGGTGATCATGTTGAAGGACATTCCCCACTTGCTACCGATCAGTTATAACGATAATAAGCACCTTATGGTTGATAACACTTTAAACAAACTGGTAGTTACACCAGTATCCTTGCCTCATCCTAGAGCTGTACACAGTAGTGTCACTGGGACTTTCCTGTCAGGAGAGCACAGTCTGGTGGGGAGGCTAAGGTGGATGCTTTCTGCACACAGTCAACTTCTGCACACGGACAAGAGAAGGCTCTGCCAGCCTTGTGAGCCACACCCCAACCTTGGGATGGAGGCACTTTGCTGTTTTCCCATGAGTGTGAGGCTAGGGTCCTTGACATGGCTAGCTTATGACAACAACACACACCCATTCAGGCCTTCACATACTCAGGGCTTCTCCTGACACACACTTCCCAAAGGGCAGAAGAATAAAAGCATAGCAGTATGAGGTGCTCAACATTGCTCAAGCAAGAGTGAGTGAGTGAGTTTTTGTGTTTGTTAAGGTGTTTAGGACACATACACACACACACACACTCGGTGAGGGGTGTGGGGGGGAAGCAGAAATGATAACTAAGTTTAATGTGTAAACTCCTACAGCTATTAGGAAGTAAATGAAGGTTTGTGCTCTAGACTTTTTTTTTTTTCTGAAATAGGGTTTCTATGGGGAGCCTGGCTGTCCTGAAACTCACTCTGTAGACCAGGCTAGTCTTTAACTGAGGTCCGCTGAAAGGATAAGGTTGAGGCTAGAAATTCCCCGTGCCTGAGTCTTGGGTGACTCCAAAGGAGCAGAGGTTCAGTCCACTCTTTGTTGGCCTGGAAGTGTGCACATATCACACCTGTCTCCAGGTCTGGCCGAGAACCTCTGGGAGTGTCCCTGGCATTTTTTCCCATCTCACCTCCGCTGAGCGGCTATGGCAAGGACAAGCACGACTGGGGCTGGCAGAATCACTGTGGGGGCTGTGAAGCTCATGCCTGGGGGCGCTTAGGTCCCCAACACCTACTGCCAGTGGGGGAGGGTGGGCTTTGAATACGTAATCCTGGCCTTGTAACAGGAAATGTGTAACGAGAATTACGCATGTGATGCTGTGTATAACCCTGGCTCGACCCTGTGCGTGGCAGCCACGTAGGCAGAAATGACTTAACCAGGTCCCATCCGGCCTCTGTGAGAGGCTGATTGGTTCTCAGAGAGCGCGGGCTGGGATGGTTTGAACTGATTGGCTTAGAAGCTTGTGGTAGGTGGGTTCTGTTATAAGCCTATAAAAGCCAATCCGATTCTGCCCGCGTGGCTCACTCTTTTACCCTGCATGGTAAGACTATGACCCCCAGAGCTCTGGGATTAAAATCCCTCTTGCTATTTGCATCAAGACTGTTTCTCGTGAGTGATTGGGATGCCAGTTTCCGAGGTGTGGGGTGCTGGGGTGCCCCCGTTTTTTCTTTCGGGTCTTACACTGGCTGTAGAACTTGATGCTACTGTTCCCATGGTACTGGTTATTTAGGCATGCAAGATACAAGAGTTGGTACAGCCTTTCTGGAGGCCTGTACCGAGGTTCCAGGGCTACCCAAGCCCACTGGACTCCAGATGATGTCACCAGAGTCCTGGATGGTGGACAAGGAGCTGCAGGGTTTGGTGTTTCCCCACTAGGTTTCAGTCTTTGGTTGAGGCTTTTTCTGCTATTTCTCTGCTCCTTCCTTTGAGAATATATACTCTGTGTCATTTTATGTTAGAATTATGTACTTTGGTTTCTGACTTACAGGTACCCAGAGTTAAGAGATTGCTTTGAGTCTCAGAAAACACTTTGGGCCTGTAGATGGTGTTGGAGCTTTAAGACTATATAAAGACTTTGGAAGTGGATTTGAATGCAGTCTGCATCAGGTGATGGCCATGAGCCTATGGAGGCCCAGGGTTGGGATGCTATGGTTTGAGTGTGAAATGTCTCCTGTGGGCCCATTTTAAATAAATACTTGCTTCTAGCTGGTAGCGCTATTTCAGAAGGTTGTGGAACCTTCTGGACATGGGATCTACATGTCCACAGAAGAAGGTCAGATCTGGCTCCAGTTTCGTCCTGAGCTCTCTGGTCATCCACTAAGCTGTAAGCAAGTTGCCTTCCTTCTTGTTGCTATGAATAGGGCTGTTTCCATTGCCATGAACGCTGCTGTACTTTTCTTTCTCATCATGAGACTGGTTAAAACCAATGGCCCTTCCCCTGAGTTGCTTCTGTCTGGTATTCTATTCTATCACTAAAAAAAAATATTCTTGATAAAAAAAAATCAAGGTCATGAGAGGTAATGAAAAGGGGGAGATGCTGTCACAGGTTAGAAGATACGAAGCAGAAATGATAACTCAGTTTAATGTGTAAACTCCCAGAACAGAAAACAAATGGAAGTGGAAACATCACTAATATTCAAATAAGTTCTGTGCTCTAGATAATAGCATTATACTAGAGTTGATTTCTTGTTCTTCATGGTGATACTCATATAACATGCTAGCATTAGACAAAGCTATGAGAGAATGGTAATTTGTTTCTGTAACATTTCCTTAAGCCTGAAATTAGTTACAAATAAATTGGCTTTGGATTGTTTGAAACAAGGTTTCCTGTGTAGCTCATGCTGACCTCAAGCACAGGATCTTCCTGCCTCAGCCTCGAGAGAGATGGGTTTACACAAATCTGTACCACCATATCTTGATTCAAAGATCAAACTTAAAGCCACAAGAAGTAAAACAATTAACATTGTGTGCTTCATTATTGGTGTACATAGAAAGTACAGCACTACCTAGAAGGAATTCGGGTGTAGTGTGTGTGTGTGTGTGTGTGTGTGTGTGTGCATGGGTGCACAGTTGTGCATGCCTAGATATGCATGTGCAGAGGGGTTCTGCTCTATCTCTCTGCCTCCTTGAGAAAGGACCTCTCACTGAACCTAGTGTTTCCATTTCCCCTGGATTCTGGCTGGCTAGTAAAGAAACTATATTGTCTATGCTCATAGTCACGCCCATCATTTACATGCATCCTAGGGATCTGAACTTAGGTCTTCATGTTTACGCACCAAACACACTATCCACTGAGACATCTCCATACCCAGGGAAATCTTTGAAAATCATAATCAGAAGGGTCTGGAGAGTTGGTTCAATGTTTAAGAACACTTGTTGCTTTTCCAGAGGACTCAGGTATGATTCCCAGCACCCACATGTTGCATGAAGGGGGCTGAAGGGAGACAATCTTCTCTGTACCTCCAGTCCTAGGGTATCAGTAAGCACAGACATGCTGTGGTACATAGACATACATGCAGGCAAAACATTTATACACACAAAATACTTTCTAAAAAATTATTTTTACCTCTAGTACAAATATTGCATATGAAAGATAAAACACATGAATAAGTAACATCTCTAATGCCAGAAGAGGGTCTTGATGTTGAACCCATTCTATCAATAAGTCAATTCAAACAAAAGTAAAAGGGCAGGGGTATTTCACTTGACTGAGAAATGCACAAAACTTCCAAGATTTAAAAGAATCTCAAGAGACATAATTAAGTTAAATGAATAACTTTTTGTTATTAATTTAGGCTCTACAGGACAATTATAATTTTTTCTTAAATAACAGAAGAAATTAGCATTTTGGATATTGAATGATATTAAGGAATTAAGGACAAGATATGGCACTGTGATTATGTAGAAAACCATAGTTTTCATAGTTCTCTCTTTCTTGTTTTGAGATGAGATCCCATTGCGAAGGTTGACATTGATCTAGTGGTCCTTTTACACTGGCCTCCCAAGTGCTGGTATTACAGGTGAGGGCCATTACACTTGCTTATTTACATATTTCTTTTTGAGATGCACACTAAATTATTTAGAGATGACAGGTGTGATATGATATCTGAGATTTGATTTAAAATTCTCTACCATGTAACATCAAAAGCAGTAGACAGATTTTGCACCAGGGAGCCAGGAAACTCCACAGCCTTCTGTGCATAGTCCACCAGGAGAGAGAGGTCTCCCAGCAGCACTTTCACTTCTGAGCGCAGAGGTGAGATCTCCACTTTCTCTTTGGAGGGGACCAGCTGGAAGCATACAAGGCATAAGATTGGTGGAGCAGCTGGGACAGAAGTCTTTCCACCATTATTTGCACCAGGGTGCCGGAGAGACTCCACAGCCTTCTGTGCATAGCCCACCAGGAGACAGAGATCTCCCAGCAGTGCTTTCACTTTTGAGCTCAGAGGAGTAAGGACACAGACTTACAGGCCCACAGGAAGAACAAACTCCAGCCAGAGACAACAATACCAACTAGCACCAGAGATAACCAGATGGTGAAAGGCAAGCACAAGAACAGAAACCAAGGCCACATAGCAACATCAGAACCCAGTTCTCCCAACACAGCAAGTCCCAGATACCCCAATACACCAGAAAAGTAAGAGTTGGATTTAAAATCGTATCTCATGATGCTGATAGAGAGCTTCAAGAAAGACTTAAATAACTCCCTTAAAGAAATACAGGAGAACACTGGCCAATAGGTAAAAGACCTTAAAGAAGAAACACAAAAATCCCTTAAAGAAATACAGGAGATCAGGAGTCAACAGGCAGAAGCCCTTAAAGAAGAAACACAAAAACCCCTTAAAGAATTACAGGAAAACACAATCAAGTGAAGGAACTGAACAAAACCATCCAGGATCTAAAAATGGAAGTAGAAACAATAAAGAAATCACAAAGTGAGACATCTCTGGAGATAGAAAACCTTGAAAAGAATTCAGAAGTCATAGATGCAAGCATCAACAACAGAATACAAGAAATAGAAGAAAGAACCTCAGGTTCTGAAGATACCATAGAAAACATTGACTCAACAGTCAAAGAAAATGCAAAATGCATAAAGCTGGTAACCCAAAACATCCAGGAACTCCAGGACACAATGAGAAGACCAAACTTTAGGATTATAGGTATAAGCCAGGCGTGGTGGTGCACGGCTGTAATCCCAGTACTTGGAAGGCAGAGGCAGGCGGATTTCTGAGATCGAGGCCAGCCTGGTCTACAGAGTGAGTTCCAAGACAGCCAGGACTACACAGAGAAACCCTGTCTCGAAAAACAAAACAAAACAAAATAAAACAAAAAAAGGATTATAGGTATAGAGGAGAGCGAGGATTTACATCTCAAAGGCACAGTAAATATCTTCAACAAAATTGTAGAAGAAAGCTTCTCTAATTTAGAGAAAGAGATGCCAGCCAGGCGGTGGTGGCATACACCTGTAATCCCAGCACTCTGGGTGGCAGAGGCAGGTGGATTTCTGAGTTCAAGACCAGCCTGGTCTACAGAGTGAGTTCCAGGACAGCCGGGGCTATACAGAGAAACCCTGTCTCGAAAAAACCAAAGAGAGAGAGAGAGAGAGAGAGAGAGAGAGAGAGAGAGAGACCCATGAACATACAAGAAGCCTTCAGAACTCCAAACAGACTGGACCAGAACAGAAAATCCTCCCAGCACATAATAATCAAAACACTAAATTCACTAAACAAAGAAAGAATATTAAAAGCAGTAAGGGGAAAAGGGCAAGTAACTTATAAAGGCCAGTCTTCTCGCCAGAGATGGTGAAAGCTAGACAGTCCTGGGCAGACCTCATACAGACCCTAAGAGAACACAAATGCCAGTCCAATACCCAGCAAAACTCTCAATCATCATAGATGGAGAAACCAAGATATTCCATGATAAAACCAAATTTACACAATATCTGTCCACAAATCCAGCCCTACAAAGGATAATTGATGGAAAACGCCAACACAAGAAAGAAAACTACACCCTAGAAAAAGCAAGAAAGAAATCATCTAACAAACCCAAAAGAAGATAACCACACAAACATAAAAATAACATCAAAAATAACAGGAAGCAGCCATCACTATTCCCTAATATCTCTTAACAACAATGGACTCTACTCCCCAATAAAAAGACATAGACTAACGAAATATTTCTCCTGTAAATCTTCAATTTTATCAGAAAATGTTTGTACTTCCCCTTTTAATTAATTTAGTAATGTTTTTATGTGTACCATTTTATCTGCATTATTTTTCATGTTAATCTTCAAATTTAATATGTCTTTCTATATATTTCCTCTATTTTATCAGAAATGTTTTAGCCAGGCAGTGGTGGCACACGCCTGTAATCCCAGCACTTGGGAGGCAGAGACAGGTGGATTTCTGAGTTCGAGGCCAGCCTGGTCTACAGAGTGAGTTCCAGGACAGCCAGGGCTATACAGAGATATACAGAGATACCCTGTATACAGGCTATACAGAGATACCCTGTCTCAAAAAACCACAAAAAAAAAAAAAGAATTAAAAAAAAGAAATGTTTTCAGTGTAAATCTTTGGTTTTATCACAAATGTTTCTAATTCCACCTTCAATTAATTTAGAAAGAGTTTTTATATCTATCATTTTATATGTAAAATTTTCCATGAAATAGTCAATTTTAACGTGTTTGTCTATATATTTCTTGAATTTTACCAGAAATATTTTCCATGTAAATCTTCAATTTTATCTGAAACTGTTTATAATTCTACCTTCAGTCAACTTAGAATTATCTTTATGCCTATCATTTTATCTGTATAATTTCCATAGTAATCTTTAATTTTAACATGTTTTTCTATATATTTCTTCAATTTTATCAGAAATATTTTCCATGTAAATCTTCAAGCTTATCAGAAAATGCTTATAATTCCACTTTCAATCAACTTAGGAATACTTTTATACCTACCATTATTATATCTATATAAAAATTTCCATGATAATCTTCAATTCTAATATGCTTTTCTACATTTTCTACAATTTTATCAGAAATACTTTTCCATGTAAATCTTCAATTCTATCATAAAATGTTTCTATTCCATATTTCAATTAATTTAGCTATGTTTTACATGTCCTCTACCACTTTACTCTTTAATTTTCCATGAAAACTGTCAATTTTAACGTGTTTATCTGAAATATTTTCCATGTAAATCTTTAATTTTATCGTAAAAAAGACTTTTCCACCAAAAAAAAAAAAGCAGTAAAAGCAGTAGACAAGATGAAACTAATGCACGGATAGAAACTGGGAGATGGGCGCCTGGACGCTCTCCTTTTGTGTTTGTTTGGAAAGTTTTACAATAAAAAATTCTTAAATGGTTTAAAAAAGAATTGTACTATGGTAAAATGAAGAGAACCATTAGGGGCAACAGAATACAGGAAGAGTGGGGGAACAGGGCGGCTGAGACAGGGTTTCGAAGGAAAGTAACCCATTTGGAAGTGCGTCCATCTCTCTTACTATAGCTAGGTTTTCCAGCAGAACGAAGAACTGGCCTGCTCCATTGACTGATGAAGTCTGCTCAGTTGCTGCCTGCAGGGCTGTCCAGTGGGAAATTGCAGGCTGGAATTCTGGGAAGCAACTCACAGGGATTCGGAAAGAACTCACAGGAGATGCTCAGTTGGCTGCTGCTGAAACTTTGTGGTAGGCAGCACCACCTAGTGTGCTTAACTGAAGGAAGTGGGGAGGGAGGGAAGCAGTCAAGCTTACTTGTTATGAGTTTATCTCTCCGCGAATCTTCCTTTTCTTCCTATAAAATTCCCAAGATGTAACACCTTAATATCATATTCAGTTATGTGTCTCCTCTTTCCTTGCTTAAAATGCATTTTAAATAAGAGGACTAGACACTGCAGGGACCCCAGTCAAGTGTGGCGGAATGAGAGCTTCCATTTGCTTCTGCTTCCTGCCCCAAACCCTCTAAAACGACAAATATGTCAAACTGTAAAACACACAAGGACAAAGACACTGGGCGAATGAAAACAGTGACCACCTTCTGAAAGCCACGGGGCAGATGCAAGAGTGGAAACTGACTTGGTGGAGTGGTAACCAGTGAACCATCAGTGAGGGAAGCTCAGAGCAAGCCAGTTCCCCAAACCCCAGAAAACCTCAAGGGATGGAGGACTGGAAAATCTCTGAATGGATAAAAGTGTCTGAGACAGAAATACAAGGCATAGCAGTGGGCAGAGTTGCTGTATTCACAGTGAGAATCCTGTGAAAGTCAATATGAAGCATAGATGTCTTCTCTCCTTTCTCCATGTGGTAAATATTTAATATTAATTGAGGGTTTCTACCCACCTTAGATCATTTGGTTCCCAGATAAGCGACACAAAACCTTTTAGATGTATGATAAGCCTTTAAAGCTCTAGAGTTGGACAGATATCTACCCCCCAAGCTATTAGTATCTACTCTCCTATTGTAAGACCCGAAAGAAAGACGGGGGGGCACCCCAGCACCCCATGCCTTGGAAGGCATCACCCCAATCACTCACAAGAAACAGTCTTGATGCAATAGCAGGAGGATTTTAATTCCAGAGTCTCTGTTCACAGTCTTACCACGCAGGGGTAGAGGGCTGTGGACCCTGAGTGCAGAATTGGAACAGCTTTTATACGTTCATAACAAAGCACATCGCAAGCCAATCGATTTGTACCACTCCATAGCTTCTAAGCCAATCAGTTTAAATTATCCAAGCCTGCACTCCTAGGACCAATCAGCTTTCTATAGAAGCCAGATAGCAACTAGTTAACTCAATTTTTCTTATGAGCCTGGGATCACATACTCAAGGCCTTTTTTATCTAGTTTTTAACAAAGAGCAGGGTCTGGAATTTGAGTTGTTTAGGGCTTCTTAGGAGGCTGGAGTTAGAGCTGTATTTTTTTATCCTTTCACTATCAATAACCCGAGTGTTTAACTTGCCATGTTCCAATTACTAACTTCAGTTGGGCAGCCGTCATGGCTATGCTTTCATGGCTCACCTACCTCATCGTGTCTTCTCTCTCCACCTTCTTGTCTCTCTCCTGCCTTGGACCCCAAGCCTAGGAACCAAGACCCCTGCCTATCTCTCTCCCGTCCAGCCATACACTCGGGCATCTTTATTCACCAATAAGTGATAGCTTAGGGGGCAAGATTACACTGCATCGCTTGGTCTGCATGAGGGTCTCCTCACCCCCAAGGCAGCCAGGGCCAGTGTTTAGCATCATAATACAGGAACAGACCAAACCTCAACAGGTTTAAATTAAGGAGCAAGGTTTACACAACAAAGGCTTGTAAAATAGAGAATTCTCTTGCCTAGATCTTCCAGTACAGAATTCAGCATTACAATATATAGCAACCGACCAAGACTCACCACCAGCTCTGCTGAGAATGCTGGCAGCCAGACTCACCTCTTCAGACCACACAGGACAGGGACATTCCCCACTGGAAAACATTAACCTAGAGCAGGAGAGGCCTCCAAGCCTAAGGAGCTGTCAGTCCCAGGCTGGCTCAACCTCCCTCCCTCCCTACCCTGCACTATCCCTGCTGTGGGCCTCATTGTTCATTCCACACTTTGTTTTATTGTGTTAAGACCGCTCAAAGTGAAACATAGCCACACAAAGCTCTAAGTCTTTTATTGTGAGGCAGTTTCATATGTAAACATGATGAATTTTATTCATTTCCACCTGCCATTCATTCCTCTCATCTCTCATCTCTCTCTCTCTCTCTCTCTCTCTCTCTCTCTCTCTCTCTCTCAAAGCAGAAAGTCTCCATCTTACTTTTGTGTCTTTCTGTGTGTGACCCACTAAGTTTGGTTAGTTTATTATTGTCTGAGCATGGGTGGGAGGTTTTTGTTTTTGTTTTTGTTTTTTTACTAGAACTTAACAAGGCAATTTAATAGTGGTAACACTACAGAATGGTGACACCCCTCCCCCAAGAACTGTGAACCACTAAGCCTCTATAGGGGATGGGAGGGGCTTCGTGGCCCCTCCCTCATCCTTGAGGAAATGTTGAGGGTTCTGATCCTGCTCAGATAAACACAGCTGCAATGAGTCAGGTGTCTAATGGCTCCGTCATGCTTTTTGATTTAGGGCAAAGACCCCATCGTCACTTATTGAAGACACGTTGACCAGCTGTTTCTGCATTAACTGCCATCCACTGTAAAGGAAATGTCACCAATGAAGACTGGGTGAGACACTAATATACATGAGTATTTAGAAGGCTGTTTGACCACATAACTGAGCAAACAATGGTCGTAGGTTCCCCTTAGGGTCTGTGACCGCCTGCCTCAGCCACGGCATCGGCATCGTCACCAACTATATAATCAGACACGAGTTCTTATCTGTGGAGCAGGTCTCAAATCCAATCAGAAATGACTGGGTACTACCATAACAGCCTTGCCACATCTTGCCTGAAGGTTACTCTTTATTGTGGTTTACAGGATTCACAGGGGGATAAGACCGTTGATCACTTTTATATGCTAGAAGCCAATACATTTTTATTGTGCTGTGTTGTACAGAAGACCTTAAGAGTTTATTTGTCTTCCTTAGTTGATATGGTATGATAGTCTTTGCTCTTAAACATATGGTTAAAGATCACCTCAGACATTCAAAGTGTCTCCTCCAGAGAAAGGAAGTGCAAAAAATTGGCAAGAAAACATCATGTAAAGACCTTAAGATCTATTGTTGATAGTTAAAAAAAAAAAAAAAAAAAAAAAAAAAAGATATAACAGGCTTCCCTCCCTCGAAAGGAAGCTTTGAGGAAAAAACCATTTAAAAGGATGCTGTGAAAAATATAAAGATCCAGACCCAAAGGGAGGAGAGGCCCTTGGTCCTGGAAAGACTTGATGCCATAGTGTAGAGGAATACCAGGACAGGGAAGTGGGGGAGGGTTGACTGGGGAAGGGGAGATGGCTTATGGGATTTTTGGAGGAGGGGGGACCAGGAAAGGGGACAACATCTGAAATGTAAATAAAGAATGTATCTAATAAAAATACAAAGATACCATAGCAGAAATTAAAAATAAATAAAACTAAAATAAAAATAGAAAAGAAAAAAAAAAAAAAAGCAAGCAAGCAAGCAGGCCCTGGGCACAGGCACAGGCACAGGTCTGTGCTTTGTGTTCAATATTCTGGGTTCAGTCTATAGTTGCCCCTAAAACAAACCAAAGAAACGAACAAAACCAGCCAGCTAACTACAACATCCTCCTCACACCTTCAAAAACAGAAGGAGGCGAGGCAAGGAGGCCTCTCAGCTTTGGAAGTATCCATATCCACAGGCTACAGTAACCTATAACTATTGACAATGCTTTCTTTTCCCATTTCACCACTAAGATCCCAGAACAGAGAACTTTCCCAAGGGGCAATGAAAGAAGTTCTTTATTCTGGAATTAAGTATTTCAATCTAAAACAACTCCAGTACACCAAACACTAACCTGTTCAGTTAGTCAGGCCGTTCACTACCGACAGGATGGAGCCTCTGGTGTCCAGACCCTTGCCCCCTGTGACCACCCCTTAAACCATCACCCCTCCCCAATCCTGAGCAAGTCTGAGTGTATTAAGATCGCTCTTAAACTACATTTCAAAACACCCCAACTTCCCCCTTCCTCTAAGAGACTACCAAGACAGGGAAGTTTAGAAAATGTAGCTTTGTTTATTCAATAGGCTACTTTGATAATTTTTTTGATGGTGCCAAAAATCACTGCTGTTCAAAAAAAATAGAGTGCAGGAGGAAGAAAAATTAAGAAAGTAAAAGATCAATTCGGGATCTCTGATAAAATACAATTCCAGCAAGAACAAAATTATGGGAGGAAAATATCAAAGAATTCCGGATTTCTTAGCACTTACTGCCTTCAAGGAAGATTCGCTCAAGAATACAAGCAGAAAAGTGAGCCCTGACAGGCGGAAGGGAAGACTGATTTTCTGTAGTGAGACCTTTGGCCACCAGGTGGCAGGGGTGCCTCAAAGGGGTCAATTTAAACAGGGTTACTCTAAGACAATAGAGAGAGGTTTTCCAGCTTTAGCAGCTAGGAGGGCGGGATAGGTGGGTGGGGTTTTAAAGGTCAGAATTTTAAAGTGTGGTTCTTGTGGTGGACATGAAGTTTCTCTCATGCAGGCATTCTAAATTAAAAGCATTCATCCTTAACTAAGAAAAGTATTTAGATGAGTAGAGTGTTTTGCCTACATGCATGTACGTGCTCCAAGTGAGTGTCTGGTGTCCTTAGAGGCAAGAGGAGATCAATGGGTCCCCTGGAACTGGAGTTATAGATAGTTGTGAGCCACCGTATGGGTGCTGGGAGCTAAACCTCAGTCCTCTGCCGGAGCAGAAAATGCTGAGACGTCTCAGCCCTGGTGGGATTTCTTCTGTCTCTATTTATTTGTTTTTATTTTAATGATGTTTTTGTTAATTCTTCGAAAACTTTCTACTCTGTGTTTTTTAATTATTTGCTTTCTATTTTGAGATGATTATGTAATTTTCCCCCTTTCCTATCCTCCCTCCAAAGACTCCCAATTATACTCCACCCTTGTTTTTTTTCAAATTCATTATCTCCTTTTTATTTTTATTTTTAAAGATTTATTTTCTTTATTTTACGTATAAGAGTACACTGTAGTTGTACTGATGGTTGTGAGCCATCATGTGGTTGCTGGGGATGACGGTTGCTCGCTCTAGCCGGCCCCGCTCACTCTGGCTCTGCACACTCCAGCCTGGAGATTTATTCATTGTCATATGTAAGTACATTGTAGCTGTCTTCAGACACCCCAGAAGAGGGCGTCAGATCTCATTATGGATGGTTGTGAGCCACTGGTTGCTGGGATTTGAACTCAGGACCTTCGGCAGAGCAGTGTTCTTAACCACCGAGCCATCCCTCCAGCCCGTTATTTCCTTTTTATATTATATAATCTTTTTACATTATATATACAATACCCATATACATACATGTGTACATACATACAGACACACACACTCACACAACTTGCTCAGCTCAGTAGTATACCTGCATGTATATTTTCAGGGCTGGCCACTTGGTACAGATAATCAGTTGCTCTGCTCTGCCCTGGGCAGACTGTCTCTCCCACTCCCAGCATTCCTCAGTTCCCTGTTGTTCTCTGTGTGGGTTGAAGCCTCCTGGGGTCCCCCTACCTCTTCACTCACTGCCCTGGCTGAGATGATTTCGAAGATAAGGCTCTGAGACAGCCAGAGACCTAATGGTAGTCTCTGTGTGGACTTTCCTAGAGAAACATGTCTGAGTCCCAGGACGGAGCCTCCTGAGAGTCCGTGTTGCGTGTGATTCAGGCAGAAGCTGCATAGTCAAGATGATCTGGTCTCAGAGGTCGCATGGTGTCACCTCCATATCCCGATGCAGAGGCCAGTGGACTATCGCCCAAAGCTAAGCCCTGCCTGCCCTGTCTTGTCTGTCCTCTGTGCAGCAGCCACCCGCACAGGGAGCCCGCTAACCTCAGCCCTGGCAATGTTTTGCTGACAGGTCTCTATAGCCTTAGTGAGTTTCATCCTGTGAGAAGTTAAAAACTTAGCCATTATGGGTATTCAGTACATTTTTAGTGTGAAACAGTTCTTTATGTCAGCAATCAACAAGACAAGCATAACTTTGAAAGTTTATAAGCAAACATTGTTCCATATTTCAAGTTTGGAGGAGTAGCTATGCAATTTATGAAACTCCCTAGCCTTCTTCACGTAGGAATACAGAAATGTCTCTTTGTTTTGCTAGGAGTATATAAATTTCCATTTTCCCCCATATATCCACTCTTGGATTTCTATTTACCTTCAGTGAATATTAAAACAAAGACAGGTCTATCTGCCAGGGACAGGGAACATTAACTTAGAAGTTAATGAATAGTAGTAAATAGGCCACTGCAAGACTTTTACCTAGGTCACTTTTTTCTTTAGAGAAAAAAAAGAACTTTATTTTGCCCTGAGCATTTGACCCAAACCCAAAAGACCAGAGATATCCACAGGTTTTGAAAACACTCTACACAACCATTTCTGTTTTAATTACTAGATTGGATTTTTCCCTTTGATCTGAAACTCTTCAACCCTGATGTTATCATTATCAATTGTCTCAACTTGAAGGATTTTGAACTTTGGGGAAATCTTGGATCCTGCTGAAGCTTCATTTTCAGTGCTTGATGTGACTCAGGTAAAAACGTGCGTCTCCCGGAGGATAGAGTGTCACCTGGCTGTAGGCCCAAGATGTAGGTGAGCAAAACCTGACAATATTGGAGGACACACCTTGCCTGCATCTCCTCACCTCCAATATGGCTGATAGGACAGCTCCTGGTTCACCCCATAGAACTGCCAGCGGCCTCCGCAAGAAAGCAGCCCCATTAAAGGAATCTGTTTTGGGTTCAAGGCATACATGATGATCCGTTGTCCCCAAGATTGATTGTAATGGTGTCAATCACTTAACAGTTGATCTGTACTGTTACTCCCTAATTGGAGTAATCTGAATCCATGTCTTTGTAGTCACTTTCAAAATGCATTTACTGGAAACCATAAGCGAGGCCCAGGTCCTCTTCCTGGTGTGCGGAAAATCCACAGCCGACCAAAAGCCACTGACATGCTACATTTTCACTCTTTGGAGGCCAGTTCTCTAGCTCTGTGGATCCCTTGAAAAGCACAGCAGCTCCTCCAAAACACCCTTCTAGAGCACTGGTTTGGTCATGGGCACTGGGAATTCCTCTTTCAGGCTGTAATGCACTTGCAGGGTGCGGGCGCCCACACATCCCCTTCCTAAGGCCGCAGAGCAGACTGCGGTCCCCCTGTTCTAGGTGCAGCTCCCACTTGGCAGGGACTCTGCGCCTGCTGCTGAGTGACAGGCACCCCAATAATATTTTTTATCTACTGTTAAGAGATGCAACATGGCGCCAGAGGAAGTCCCTAGGATGTCTGGAAAGAAATAAGCCACCCAAGCCAGGGGAATGTCCAACATTTGGAAAGTGATATCTCAGAAGACAGCCATTAACTACTCTTAATCACTCTCACTTTTGGGAAAAGGGGCTGACTCTATGTCTTAGGGTTTCTGTTGCTGGGATGAAACACCGCGATCAGAAACAACTTGAGGAAGGAACCCGTTCCTGAGGGATGCTAGGGCAGGAACTCAAGCAGGCTGGTACCTGGAGGCCCGCTGGTGCAGAGGCCATGGAGGTAATGCCGCTTACTGGCTTGTTCCTCGTGGCTTGACCAGCGGCTTCTTATAGAATCCAGGACCACCAGCTCAGGAGTGGTACCGTCCACAGTGAGCTGGGCCACATGGAACATCAACCATGAAAAGACCTAACAGGTTTGCCTACAGACCAATCCGGTGGGGGTATTTTCTTAATTGAGGTTCCCCTTTCCAAAATGACTTTAATTGATATCAAGTTGACATAAAACTAGTCAGTGCACAAGAAATTGTAAAGACCTGTTTGATCTATGTCTATAATGGAGGAGCTGGAACCAAACCATCACGTTTTCCTAGACCCAGGTCGGGTGAGTCAGAGTCTCAGGAAAAGATCGACAGTTAGATTTTACTCAGTTGAGGTGTTGGCTGAGACCTCAGGGCTGACAGAGTCCTACCTGACCCATACAAAATAACAGAAAGTTAACAAGGCCATAAGCAAATTGGTAGCTTACTATTAGCTGTGGAGCTGATAGCTTTGCTTTCGTTATAATAGAAGAACATAGTAATTTATAAAAGAGCTAATTCAACCTCTAGACAGTGGGCTGTCTAGTGACCTGACCTCTTGGCAATGGCCAGCCAGCAGGGAACTGAGTGAACTCTAGAGTGAAGGATATTGAGGAGTTTTCTCTGAGCTCATTTAGGTAGCCATCTTGGCTCTAGGAAACAAACAGCAATGAATGAAGGTGTGTGTGTGTGTGTGTGTGTGTGTGTGTGTCCATATGAGTTCATAAAAGTGAATTCCAGGGACTGTGACTGAAGCCAAAGCAAAGCTAGTGCCCACACCACTGACCAACCCATATTATGTAAGTATATTTCCAGGGTTTCATGACGTAAAGGAAGATATTTTTGTTGTGTTTATGTTCTGTCTTGCTGACACATCACCTGGGTGATGTGGGGTTTTCTGGGGCTGGGGGTTAGGCACAGCAACTCTGCACATGTTAGAAGATGTTTTTGTAATGTGGTAAATAACATAAATCTCTTCCATTAGTTAACCTACCTTCACCATCATATTTCTCAGTCCCTCAAACTCTTTGCTGGGTATGTATAGACCTACAGACACACACACACACACACACACACACACACACACACACACATATTTAATAAATTTCCCCCATGAGAGAAACTCATTCCTGGGGCTAGTCAGTTCACTTCAAGCTTTTCTCACTGCCGATCAACTGGATCACCAAATTTCAAACTCAGGCACCCCCTCCCCCACCAACTAAAGTACCTTAGTGCTCCTGCTTCTTGGGGTGCTTTGTAAGCTTGGTAGCCAGGGTTCTATAATTTGTGGTGACTCGAATCCTGATCCTAATTATCTCGTAGAAAGTGGTGCTGACACTCCTCCCAAGCATCCGCACAGTCTGGGCCTCCGCTGTCGCGAATCCGTGTTTTAATGGCTGGTGACTCTGAGGGGTGCCGTGTGCACTGGGACAATCTCTTGTTAAATGTGGGTGAAGGCAAGAGCACCAGATAGATTCAGGAACACGACCGCAGCTCTTATACCTGCGCAGCAGGGCGGGTGTCTACACGGCTCTGCCTCCACCCCTAACCTGCTCCTCCAGAGTGCCAGCTATTGGAGCTTGTGCAAGAGTCTCCGGGCTGGTCTTACATCTTTACTTTGGTCCTTTGTGAACAAACAAGAACGTGAGATCTCCAGGGGAATTTCCATCATGTTATAGAATTCACATCTCCTGATCATGTCACACTTCACATCCAGTCTAATGATCTCTGGAACACTGAGTGTCAGTGTTTATTCGCAAAGGAAGCTAGCGTCCGGTCCGTGGGGAGTGGATGCACATGCTACATTTCCTGCTTGGTAAAAATGCTCTGTCTGGGTGCCTTCTAGTGAGATGGGGCTTTGTTTTGGGTCAGACTAGACTGGACTCCAGCAATCCTCCTGTTTCTGCCTCCTAAGTGCTGAGTTACAAACACACACTCCCATTCACTCTGCTACCTTCAGTGCTAATCCTGGGATGCATCAGGAATGCCTGTCTGCACACTTCGGGTAGGTGAAGGTTCTAAAAACTTCATTGCAGACAGAGGATATTAGCATTTTAGGGCAAAAGGTTCTCTTTGAGAGAATTTCAGTGGGTCAGGATTGCTCCAAATAACTTGACATTTTTTTTAATCTGTTGAAGCATTCCAGAATGTTCCATTAGGATTAAAGTATTTAGAGCCTAATTGAAGCAAAAGTGACCTTTCTTGGGTGGCTGCGGGCTAGACCAGTTTCCCTTATCTGTACCCTATTCATTGTTCTATCTCCTGAGGTTTCCCGGGGTCCAAATGTGGGTTCCGTGGGGCATAGTAAAAGCTGCTGCTTCTGCAGCAGTTATCATCTGACACAAACAGCACCTCCCTCATCTTATCAGCTAACTTATGGTCTCCCAGGCAGACGAGAATGAACAGGAATGCATGGCTGTTACTCAGGACAATGTTCTGCACCATCTGAAGTCAGAGTTTACACTTGCTTGAAGCATCACATTAGGAACAACATGCCCACATTTAGATACAGGGATATGCAGGGAGCGTCAAGAAACCCAGTGAAGCCACATCCTTACACAAACTTTCTTTCTTCCTTCCTTCCTTCCTTCCTTCCTTCCTTCCTTCCTTCTTTTCTTTTTTTTTTGTTTTTTTGTTTTTTTGTTTTTTTTGTTTTTTTGTTTTTTTTGTTTTTTTGTTTTTCGAGACAGGGTTTCTCTGTATAGCCCTGGCTGTCCTGGAACTCACTCTGTAGACCAGGCTGGCCTCGAACTCAGAAATCTGCCTGCCTTTGCCTCCCAAGTGCTGGGATTAAAGGCGTGTGCCACCACCGCCACCCGGCCCTTACACACATTTTAAAACAAGTCTTATCATTTTCTTCTCTCATATTTACTGAATGGAAGCACAATTCATTTCCAGAAGTCATTCCAGATATAAATGTGAGTAGCACAGTAGTTGTACTAACCTAGACTTTTAGCACAATAAACCCAACTGTCACATTTGAGACAGTGAGTGATAGTTAGGAAACACAGAAGAAATGTCGCTCCAGTTTTCTGTGACGATTATTTAAGTATCTGGATGCTCTGTTTGCAGGTATGCATGAATGACAGAAATGGACATCAGATAACATTACAGATGGTTGTGAGCCATTATGTGGGTGCTGGGAATTGAACTCAGGACCTCTGGAAGAGCAGCCAGTGCTCTTATCTGCTGAGCCATCGCTCCAGGCTGCCTTTCCAGTTTTGATTACTCTCTCCTGCCCAAAATGTCAGCATAATTAACCAGGTCACTTGTAAAGGAATTGTACTGCCTTTTCTAGGTAACAAATGAAATTGTTAAAAGTGGTTAGTGATCTATGCCTGAAATACAATCCCTTAGTAACCTATGAGTAAGTCACTAAAGGTTTTGGGCAATGTTTTGTCTACAGCTTGTCCTTCTCCAGCTAAAATCGACACAATGTAACTTTCTAAAGCCTTGTTGTCATGGATATAGTTCAGAGGATATGGAAAAGTGGGACGGCAGGATGTGATTTCCTCAGTGTGGAAACTTAGTTGCAGATTAATTAACTCAAGAGCTCCCTCCGAATCACTTATGTAGTTACTGCCCAGGCAGATAGGTCCGTCCCTCTCCTCACCCCCACGCTTGGCTCTCCTTAAGTGAGCCAGATCTTTCTGCTTAGTGGACAAGCTCACTAACTTTTCTCTGCTGACTCATCCAGAATCTTTTCCTGTGGTGGATGTCAAGGGCCTGAGCAGAGGCCCCGGGAGGCTCCAGGGGACTCTTCAGGCTGCAGTGTTGGCAGAGGGCACTGCTGAGTTGCATTTTCTGCTGCCAGCGACACACTGACCTTGGCAGCGTGTCTTCCCATGGTGGACTGCTGCCTTTAAGTGGATGGCAGTACTCTGAACTCTTAGCTTATCAAAATAGCTTTACTCAGAAGCAGTAGTTTAAATTCAAATCCAAATCAGGCAACCGGGATGGAGTCAGGCAGCCACCACATCCCATTTTACACTCATATCTCACTTTATAGCAAAACTGTTCTTTCTTGTCATAGCTCCCCACCCCCAGCATGTTACCATGTTCATCTTTATGATAAACGAACCTTTCTCATTTCCCTAGGAAAATCTTTCTTGTCAGAAACTATGGAAAATGTGTCAGAATTCTACTTCTTTTCTTTTAACTGGACATTTTTTTAAAAAGCATGTTAGAGTCCCAGGTTTTGTGCCATAAGATTAATTTTTAGTGCTAATGGCAGTGGGGCTCACGGCAGAAGCTGTGGCTGTGCAGCTTCAACTCTGTCCCTATAGCAGTGGAGGTCCTGGGAAATAAACATCTCTGATTTTTGTGATGTATCAGCATCTGTGCACACGTAAAAATAAACATCTCCCTCCGAAATAGCCAACCAGACAGGAAGTGAATATCAGTGTGTGGCTGTATATCGTCTACACTGTCCAGAGGGGCAGAGCTGCACCCTCATTAATCTGTGTGCAGTAGAGAAGGAAAGGGTTTGTATAAGGCCCTCCCCACAGATGCAGCCAAACCCCAGACAGGAAGACACAGCTACACCCGAAGGCAACGCTTCCTACCAGGCAAGTGCTCTGCCTCAGAACTACATTCTCAGCAAACCTATGACCTTGAATCTGAGACTGTTCAAACTAGCTTTCTTGGGTCCTTGTTCCTAAGACTGTCTGTCACTTGTTTATGAGCTTTGTCCACGATTCTTAAGCTATTTTAGCACAAATAGGTGCAGAAGTGCCAATAAAGTCTAGCCGGCTACTGGGCCCAAAGTCATTCTTTAAACTGTGTGAGGACCACAGAGGATCCATGAGGTTCAAGGACACACACTTGCTGAGAATGTAGTCCGGCGGTAGAGCACTTGCCTGGTGCCCACAAAGGTGGAGTTCAGTCCCCAGCACCACAGTTAAGTCAATGGTTTTACGCTCATAAAGTTCACGGGTAAAATGGGTAGCTGGTAAGTTAAATTTCAATGAAAGTCATGATTTTATTCTTTCATGATTTCATAAAGCTAAAGAAAGAAAGAGAGAAAGAAAGGAAGGAAGGAAGGGAGGGAGGGAGGGAGGGAGGAAGGAAGGAAGGAAGGAAGGAAGGAAGGAAGGAAGGAAGGAATTAAGTCATTCCCTGTACATCTGACAAGTTGAAGAACACATTGTTCTTGAAGATAGAACCAAGGGATGGTTCTTAAGCTCTCAAGCTGGCTCTTGGTTGACTGTGTTAGGAGTTGCAGGGACTGACAGAGAAGGGAGCCACGGAGGATGGGTAGATAGATAGATAGATAGGTGCTCGGAGGGAATGTCGTAGAAAAACTGGTTTGGACTTTTGCTATCCCACTAGAGGTTTCTAGCCTAGGTTTGCAAAGTTCATATTCACCTAGGTATTAATTAAGCTATGGTCAGATGCCATTCTCAAAGACAGATTAGCTGGGTCAAAGATTTACTGTGCTTTGTATTTAAAAACAATCATAGCACTGCTAAAGGAGCTAAGCCTAGATAATTTCCAGAATTTTCCCTAGGCTCAAAGAACTTGAAATCAACTAGATATTTAAAAAAATACACACTTAGGTATAATAAATTATGTTTCATAATATTTTGTTATTGCTCCTCACTGACTATTCTAATGTTATTCTGTATGCTTCATTTTTTATCCATACCACAGGTAGACTGAGCAACTTTAATAATTGTATAATAATTATAATAATAAAACAATTATTGTTTGAGTCAGGATATTGTTATATAACCCAAGTTGGTCTTGAACTCATGGAAGACCACCTGTCTCAGACTTCCAGGGACTGGGATTACAGCCATGTAAGCCAACATTCTCAGCTCAGAGATGAATTTTCCAAATTCAACCTATGCGATTCGTTGTTTTTTTTAAACCTAAGATTTGCTATCTAATCTTATTATTTAACTTGCTGTTGTTGCAAATTTTATCTTTTACTTTATGGGTCTAAGTAATAAATGGATATCAATGGTAATTGAAAATTTGATTAGATAAAAAAATGATCAAACATTGCTATCTTGTGTCACTACTTTTTTCCCCCTTGAACTTGCGCTTTAAGGGCTGGGCTCACAGTTCTGGAATCCTTAGCAGCCCTGTTAGATATCAAAGCCACGAGATTACTGTCTGTTATTTTCAAATGACTTACTTTAGCTTCTCCAGAGCCCCTGCATATGTCTTAGAGTCTCAGCATTGTTTTCCTT